>JALPQI010003536.1:0-84021 GCA_025490895.1 Thaumatotibia leucotreta | reverse complement strand
TTAGGAGGCATATGCCCATAATTAAATTAATTAATCGCTGTTAATTTTTTCACACAGATATTCGGCCGTAGAAATCGTACAACTTACGCCGTCTCGTTGCATTTCGCATGCCCTTATTGGTCAATATACCAATTTCTTATGCTTCCATTGGCTTTAATATCTTTAATTATGTTACACAGGTGGTTGTCGGCCAATCACAACGCTTCCTCGAGCAAGAAGAAGGCGGCTACCGCCCTTGCGATCCCGCCATCACTGTTGAACGCATACAACAACTTGAAAACGCTTATGCAGAACTTGTTCATCTCGCCGTTGAACGCAGGTCAGTACTAAGCTCTGAAATGGAATTCGAGATCAAAAATGTAAACAATCTATGACAATGACATGACATTATAAAGCCAGTGTTAAAGTGACATTCCAGGGGTATAAAACTTTTTCATCTTTTAACACCTTTATAAATTAACATCGCATTTTGAGAAGGGTTATTTATTTTATTTTATTTATTTGTACACTTACAAACTATCGTTACCGGTGCTAAACCTAAGATAATGCTTGATGTTTAAGTGTAGATACGCGAAAGTCAAAGTATGTTCGATACACAAGTATCACAATCATTAACATATTTTTGGACATGACTATAAAAAACATACGGCTGAGTGTCAACGATTCCTGATTACAAAAATAATACCTAGACGAATTTGCTAGAATGATGTAAATAATCAACATAATCAATGTTTGAAAACCAATGTCGTGTTACTTGAATCTTCAGGATAGTCGCGGAACAAATTCCAGTCTTCAGCTATAGTTACTATCGAATCCATTTCTATTAAAAAATTTAAATGATTGATTTGTAGGAAAAAATACTAAAATCTGTATTCATGTATTTAGTAATGCTAAATTTTAGGAGTTTTTATGAATTCATAAAAGAGTCATTTGGAGTACCATTTTGTTTTGATTTTTTTCAGTACATTGTTATAACTGCGAACCAAATGTTTAAAACTTCTTATCATTGCCAGTAGTATAAATTAAACACCCTACATTTTATTAAAACTAGAGAAATATATCGTTAAAAAAATAATGTATGATATTAAAAATTTGTCAAATATTTAAAAACTACGTACCGTCAGTAAATGCGATTTGTTTTTAATTATTTCAAAGATTTTAGATTACCCACCACTCGCGATTAGTTTTTTGTGGTGGTATCCCATTTGTTTACATGTTTGATCCCCAATTCGATTTCAGATCTTAGAGGTCGTATACCGGTTAAATTTTCAACTAGTTAATTTTTACTTGACGTCAAACGGCAGATGCAGAAGACGAGGCACAGGATTAGTGCGACAGTATGTCGCAGATAGACTATCCATCCCTCTTTTATTCTCAACCATTAAATTAGCAAATAAAAAAAATCGCTTTGTTCTGGCCTCCTCGCCATTGTGTCAGGTCAAGTCAAAAACTATTCTTTATTCAAGTAAGCTTATTATTATTAATAAGCATTTTCGAATCGTCTGACATTATCAAGAGAGAGAAAAAAAGTCTACTACTGGTTCTAACCCTACACCGTTCCTGAGAAGAACCAGTAAGAAACTCAGGTGGATTTATTTTTTCAAAACAGCATAATAATACATCTTATTATTATTATCTTATTGTAGTTCGTATTTCAGCATTTCCTGTGTAGAGCAAGACACTCTGTATTAAAAAAAATACAAAAAGCGGGTCCAAGAATGTTCATTGTGACGAACATTGCCAAATTAAGGGATATTACTGAGTAAAAGATGGAAAATCTATCTCGCGGTGGCATACTGATATACCAATCGTGTGCTAAGCATACTAAGCCCTCCTACGTATAATTCCTCCTGCCTGCTCTTTTGTTCATCATGTAACAGCACTTTCAAAACAAAGTTCGGTTTTGCGAGTCATATCAGAGCGTATCGTAATCTCAACATTATTGGAAAATAGCATCTAAATATGCGAAGGCAATATACGGTTCGTAGCCTCCTACAATCATAATATTAATTATTTTAGTTAGAATAAGAATACCGTCACAGATAAGAGTGATAATTTATCACTGTTGAGGTATTCCTCAACAGTGATAAATTATCACTGTCACTGTGATAAATTATCAATTATCATGGCCTTTGAAGCATACTCAGAGTTGGGCATTATTTAGATAATTATTTTTAATCAAATCAACTCAAAAAATTTTTTTGAAGGTAATTCAATTGATAATTATATTTTAGTTGTCAACTCTTTTATTTAGATAAATTATCTAGGTAAAGATATCGGGCCTCGTTTGTTCTTGAAGTAAGCTCAGATAAAACGTCAGGTCAAACCGTCACAATGACATTGCCATGGACCTATATCCAAACTAGACTGAGCACTCATTTTTGTTAATCAATCAAAATTGAACCATATCAGTGAGCACGACGGATACAACTCTGTAATAAAAAGAGACTAGTGAAAATGGTCCGAGTGAAAGCAACTAACTAGGGGATGGTGTGTCAGTTGCACAAGTTAGTTTGCTGCATACTAATTTTATAAATATTACAGAAAGCGCCTGGAAGATAGCCGCAAACTATGGCAGTTCTACTGGGACATGGCTGACGAAGAAAACTGGATTAAGGAGAAGGAGCAGATTGTCTCCGTTGACGATATCGGTCACGACCTCACTACGGGTATGTTCTTCCACCTTATTCATAAACGTCGCCTAACTTAGCAAGCCGATATCGTTTGTCCCTTTCTGTCTTATTAATATTTCAATAAGTAAGACGGAACAATAGTCCGTGAGCTGTTAGAAATTTTCAGGACCACCCCCCCACCCCGAAAAAACTTACTTGCCAACTGCGAGATATGTAAATGTCCGCGAAGTTTTAAAACTCAGTTCAGGATTTGACATCTGGTTATGTTTGTAAAAAAGTATGCTCTTCAGCAGAGAGTGACAAAAAATAAACGTGATTTGTCCTATGACCCCGCTCCTCTATGGTAATAATAGGTGATTTTTTCCCCCTCTCCCCCTATACAGTATGACGTGATTAATGGAAAAGCCGTATATGAAAAAACAATTAACGACGGTGGTTGGCATGGGACCCTCAGGATTTCCGATTCACAGTTCATTTTTTCGTTGCAAAACGATTCACCTAATAAATAATGTCTTTCACAGTGTACCTGCTAATTTCCAAGCACAAGGCTCTAGAAGCGGACGTTCAAGCGCACGAACCTCAACTCATGAGCGTCGCCGGCGTTGGAGACGAGCTGGTATCGCAGGGACACTTCGGTGCCGACAGGATTCAGGTAACTTACCTTATGTAATAAATAATGTCTTTCACAGTGTACCTGCTAATTTCCAAGCACAAGGCTCTAGAAGCGGACGTACAAGCGCACGAACCTCAACTTATGAGTGTGATCGGCGTTGGAGACGAGCTGGTATCGCAAGGACACTTCGGTGCTGACAGGATTCAGGTAACTTACCTTATGTAATAAATGATGTCTTTGTAAAGTCCATTTCAAACACGAAGGCCCGATTCTATTTGACAGTCATTAGGCGTCAACAATAGGATCAGTATAACAAAAGTACCCTTTTGTGGCGTGATATTTTTCGAATACTGGTGGACAAATTAAATGACGAAAGTTTCGAGTAACATCGGGCCTTCGTATTTGAAATGAACTATACCTGCTAATATCCAAACATAAGAAGCGGACGTCCAAGACCACGAACCTCAACTTATGAGTGTGATCGGCGTTGGAGACGAACAGGTGTCGCAGGGACACTTCGGTGCCGACAGGATTCAGGTAACTTACCTTATGTAATAAATGATGTCTTTGTAAAGTCCATTTCAAACACGAAAGCCCGATTCCATTTGACAGTCATTAAGCGTCAACAATAGGATCAGTGATAACAAAAGTACCCTTTTGTGGCGTGATATTTTTCGAATACTGGTGGACAAATTAAATGACAAAGTTTCGAGTAACATCGGGCCTTCGTATTTGAAATGGACTATACCTGCTAATATCCAAGCATAAGAAGCGGACGTCCAAGCTCACGAACCTCAACTTATGAGTGTGATCGGCGTTGGAGACGAGCTGGTATCCCAGGGACACTTCGGTGCCGACAGGATTCGGGTAACTTACCTTATGTATACGTATAGAGTTCAATATCGTATACACCTCAGGCTGAAGGTATCGAAACAAGCCGAGGTGGCTAACCGAGTTCATAATATACAGGGTGGTTAGTGAGTAACCCGACAAACTTGAAAGGTGTTTTCCTGACCACATTTTGAGACTATAATGTCATATGAACTTTTCTGGATTCGGCTTAGTTTAAGAGATAATGACATGTTTTTCAAAAAACTCTTTTCATCATAAGTCACTGATAAATGCCTATACGATTAAAGTTCTTACACTAATAGTTTTCATCTTGACATACCTACTCACTGACGAGAGTTAGGGAAATGGACAAAAAAGTATCAGAAAAATGTTCAACTAAAAAAATGAAATCATTGAAAAAAACAGATTCTTTCCCTAAAATTTACAATTGTGCTGGTCACAAAAAAGAATTTCAAAAAATATTTTTTTTGTCCGAAAATGACATATGTCTCATAATCTTTTTTACTTCTTTTGACATCAAAAATGCATTGGTAAAGTCTGTCGGTATACTCATTCCCACCCTGTATAATCAGCCTTCAAGTCAAGAATGAACAGCCACCTTCTAGGCGAACTCACTCCATCGTAGGCCTCGTCTCTGCTCTCGGCTTGTCTGTGGCCATGAGTAAGCCCATTTCAAATAAAAAAAAGCTATATAACCTACTGTAATCGACATTGTACTCAGAATTTACCAATATTACTTGTATATATGCCGTGTGGTAACGGCAGTAAAAATACATTTTCTCAAACATGCAATGAAATGTTGTAGTTACGTACCTAAAAAGTGGCCGGGAAGTACCTCGTTGCCGGCCTAGGCCGGCAAGTACCTCTTTTTTAATTTTCATTTGACATAGGGTTGTGACCTGGCATCTTGGCTTTTAGCCAATAATTATCTGTAAGTAATATTAGTAATAAAATAAAGGATTGGCAAATTTTTGCAGTTATAATTAGGTATTTAAATTATATAATTTAAAATAAATGTACAATAACTACTCACAATAATATTTAAAAAGCAGTATTATACGGCGCGATCCGTCGGCCCCGATCACCGCGTGCGATTAATTGGACCCAACCGACCGCGTCGTCTAATACCGCTTTTTAAAAGTAAAAATTTATACATTTTCAAACAGGTCAATCTAAAAAAAAAATGAGGTGTCAGTGTCGTATTTGACTTTTGTTGTGTTTCAAAGACTTAGTTATGTAGTTGACTTATAATTTCTTAGAAAGAAGATACATTTTTTGTTTCATTTCATTGCATGTTTGAGAAAAGCATTATACATACCTCGGCCATGAAGTGACGGGTTGCCGTCCGAATACTATCCGGCCTCGCTTCGCTCGGCCGTCTACGTATATTCGGCCGGCAACCAGTCACTTCCCGGCCTCGGTAGTAATGTACTATTGTCGCCACCCCAAGTCGTCTTAAGGGATTGAACTGACCATGCTTTGATAAAACATTGAGCAGCATCATGATAATCATGAATCATAAGTACACTTCTGAACGTACAATCTTCTGAAGGTAATGTACTGTAAACCACGTAGATTCCCAACCTCTGACTTATATGCTATAAGTGACTTGTTGTCTGTGCGCAAGCTGTTTGTGCTGAATGCGGTCTTGAGAAGACATAAATCCACTATTTATGAGCCAATAGATAAGTTGAAGAGGAGAAAAAGGATAAATGTCATATCAACTCCGGCTGTTAGAACCGCGTTTGCGCGTAGACAGCACGCCACTCTATCCAGCAAGCTCTATAATATTATACATAGAGAAAACGGCATTTACCAAGCCACAGTATATGAGTGTAAAAAAAAGGTTACCACATGGCTCAAAACGAAAACATATGATGACATTGAAAGCATTATACTAAATTCTCTTAAAACATAATTAAACTCTTAATAAAACACCTCGCACTCTCCCTCTTATACCCATCCGCACACTCTCACTCACATACATTCACACACACACACACACACACACACACACACACACACACACACACACACACACACCCTGCTCGCGTGAGCGAGCGCGCACTCAATCAATTAATTTTATTTTTATATTATTATTATTTTTATTTTTAATTAACGTTTCCCTTATCTCTATCTTTATTTTTATCTCGAGTTTATGTACACAGTTAAATTAAACCGGAATATGTAACCTTAAAATTTAAAATTAAATTAAATTCAATTCAATTAAATTAAATATTAACTGAACAAATATAAATAAGATTTAAAATAGACTAGATCTATTATAGGCCCCAGTGGCAAAATGTATTATTAAAATAGATTAGATTAGATTTAGATTAAGATGCATGCAAATCTCAACCCTACAACTACCACAGCTAGCATACATAATTATGATACCTATGGAAGAGCGGTGCCCCTTAGCACAGGTAATTATTTACTTAAAAAGGGGTTACCAGTGTATTGTAAACTAGCACTATAAGTTAACGAATAAATCATTTTTCATTTTCATTTTCATTTTTCACACTCTACCCGCTTGCCCAGCGTGGCGACTATGGGCATTTAGGGTAAATTGTCAATTACTAGCCGATTTTAAATACTGGCCACCTACATGTTTAAAATGATTTCTATTTATAAGATAACAAAGTTCATTATAGTAGAAGGTATATATTTAATTAGAAACCTAGTTATTGGCCGCGTTTTAGTTACTAGCCACCTTATACTAGATGAGTTCTATTTATTGGTAGATAGAACTCATTTTAGTATGAGGAAAATGGCCAATTACTGGATTTGCCTACCAATCACTCGTTTAATTATTGGCCGCCTCTTATTGAAGTGAGTTCTATTTACATATAAATAGAATTCATTTTTGAATGGTGGCTAATAATTGAAGAGTGGCTAATAACTGGCAAATTACCCTATTTATAGTTCGGAAAATATTATTTGACCGACTGTTATCTTACCTACGACCTTTTGTTTTGCGTTAACACTTACTAGACAATCAGCAGTCTAGCACTGTTCTATTGTTAAAGATGCAAAACAAAAAGTCGTAAGTAAGACAAGAGCCGGTCAAATAATATTTCCCGAACTATAAATAAATGCCCATAATCGCCACGCTGGGCAAGTGGGTAGTGTGTCCACTATGATTCATGATAATCATGATGCTATGCCCGAACTATACCTCCTAATGCATCCATACTCAAGGTTCAGCAGTGGACTGACATAGGCTGATGATGTAATCTAAACATTGTATTACAGGAGCGTCTCAGCGATATTCTCTCCCAATGGAACCACCTACTGGACGTGGCTTCTCTTCGGAAGAACCGCCTCGACGCCGCCGTGCGCTACCACCAGCTCTTCGCCGATGCCGACGATATCGACAACTGGATGCTGGATACTCTGCGGTAAGTCAGATGAAGTCTGTGGGATATAGTCTAATAGGTACGCACCTACTTAAAGAATAACTGATACATTCTGGAATCAAACATCTTCTTCGTTACAGTGCCTCATTGGCGTTACAATCGCTGTGACTTCGGTGGCAGCCTTATCACACGAATCCCGTGAGAGAATTGGTTGAGTTAACAACTAACAAAATATACAAAAAAAAAAGAAATACCGTAATAATGTTGCCACCGAAACCACGGCGGTTCAAACGCTCAAAGAAATGCCCATTGCAATCCTTGTTACACTTTGTTTTATAACGTTATATAACAGAAATAACATCTAATGAAAATCTCTCTATCTAATTGAAAAATTAAATACTATGGACCGTTTCGTTCAATCCAGGGGCCGGAACCGTTATTTTCTCCATACAAAAAACGTTTATTTTATTTTTTTTCGGTATTCGGTATATAAATTGTAAGTTAATGGAGTAGTTTAAACATTTGATATTGTAAATTACATAAAATATTGAGCAGTACATAAAGAGTATAAAACATTTTAAAATATTGTGTATTTCGAGGTTTTTGTGAAATACCGGTTCCGGTTCCTGGTTCAATTGTCATTTTCAAACTGATCATACACCGTATTTTTATTGATTTCCGTTAAATTTAAGGGAAGCTTATTTAGGTCTAAAATAATCAATTTCTCTGAGAAACTAGTGTCCTAACTCTTACTGTTATTGAGTTATTAAAAAAATAAGTTTAATGACTGAACAAGTGTATTGCAACCTTTATTACATCCTAATGTTACTTATTTTGACATGTGCCGTCAGCAGCCGTCAGTCGCCTGAGATCTTATTCTTAAGGTTCTCTCACACTTGCCATTACAATTATTATGTATGAAACGAAAAAAAAATATTTTTTACGAAATTAACTAAAGTCGATATACCAGGCAACTTCTATTAATGTCCCAAGTAACCTATCCAATTTAACGGAAATCAATAAAAACACGGTGTATAATTCAATACATATTTTGTGTTCAGATTGGTCTCGTCAGAGGACACAGGTGTGGATGAAGCGCAAGTCCAGAGTCTGCTGAAGAAGCACAAAGACGTCACCGACGAGTTGAAGAACTACGCCAACGTTATCCAGCAGCTCAAACAACAGGTATATTTAATATACAGGGTATTACCATTCCCACCAGTGTGTTACCAGTGTGTGACGCTTTACTGGAAACAGCAATGAGTTGCAAATTTATAAAGTTACCCAGGGCCAGGGAATAAAAAAACGTATGAAAATGCACTATATAAGGTCCTAATTTATTAGATGCAGATATTTTTACTGCTGATAGTACTCGGTCTCTGGAGTATATTAAACGGTGAAGTATTATAGCTTTTACGATGTTGTTTTGGAAAAAGAAGAAACAAATTTGCTACGTAAAACACCCTGTTTATGTGATTATTAAATGAAAACTCATTGAACAGATTCTAGTACCTCTTTTACGTACCACTGAACTGGAACTGGCCACTTCACGTCGATAAATTAAATACTTGATTGTCAATGTCATGTGTCATGTGACATGTGATAATGCACATGATGATTTTTTTTAGACGAAATTATAATTAATTTTTATGTTAGGAAAATGAAATCAAGAAAGTTACATGAAAAGATTTCTTAATTTATATTTAAAGTTGATTATTTTAATGTAAAATATCATGTGTTAAAATATCTGCAACTAATAAATTAGGACCTTATATACGATTATATTCATTATGAGGGTGAATATCTGAGCGTTTCAACGCCTAATTTTGATAGCACGTCTCAATGTTTTACTTCGTCATTTGTATAAGGTACCGTGCCTCCTTCAAATGACGACGTAGCATATTGTAACGAATAGAAACTTCGGCAAAAATTATGATACCAAAATTAGGCGGTTGAAACGCTCAGATATCCACCCATGATCGTCGCGCGTCCGGATGGAACCGAATTTAAAAGAAAAGTTCAGTAACAAGCAATGTACGTAAAAAAATACTGTTTCTTGGTAATGACTGTCGACTGGTCGCAGTGTTTGACAACTAAGCAGTACACATTTTAATAGTGTCATATTGACTGTTAGATGGAAACAAAAATGAAAAATACAGTTAATTTAAACAGTTTGCTATCAACTGCTGAAAAGCCATTGTTAATAATGCATATTGTATCATTGATCAGTCTGCTCTTTATGTTTGCGTGTTTTGATAAAAGAACCACACTGATATGTTTATAAGTTTATAACCCTTCATTGCATAGTTAAAATATTTAATGAACCTTAATTTTGAGAAATATCAATGGACAACATTTTTACTGCGCATACGTCATTCCCCTTCCCACGGGTGTCGTATGGATCGAGGGATTGAAGCGTCATTGACAATTCTTTGATAGAAAATTGATGATGGGCAGCAGCGTCATCATAGTGTACAGATTACTGCGTTCGCCAAACCGTCCAGCGTGGGAATTATGGGCATGTACCTCTATACGCATAGTTAATAGGAGAGGCCTACATCCGGCAGTGAACTGAGATAGGCTATAACTATGATGACGGATGGGCCAATCAACATTTCGATCGATGAAATGAAGTTGTCACCTGCGTTACGGGACAGAATAGTTTCTGTCCCGTAACGCAGGTGACAATTTCATCAAGTTTGCTAAAAAAATGCATATAAATTGTACATGCGTTAGGCCCCACACAAGTTCACATCGATACATTTAGATTCCAACTGTTTCTCATTGTAAATATGTGTATAGTATTAATTGACGTACATTTGTAAGTTCATGAAAAGTAACGCAGCAGACAGACAATATGTCGATCGAAAAGTTGATTGGCCCGGATACGTTATTTGTAACTAACACAAGTTTCCATTGACAGGCCTCCGAGTTAAGCCCAGAAGACGCAAGCAGCGCCGAAGTACGCGAGCGACTTGCAGCCATCGATTCCCGCCACGGAGAACTGGCAGAACTAGCTAGACTTCGCAAACAACGGCTATTGGACGCACTGTCATTGTTCAAGTTGCTTGCTGAAGCCGATGCCGCAGACCAATGGATCGCCGAGAAGGATCGTATGCTGGATACAATGCTGCCGCCTAAGGACATTGATGATGTTGAGATCATGAAGCACAGGTGAGTTACTAACTTGCGAGTACAGCAGTGTTATTCACTAAGGAAACCGCCTTGCTGTCAGCGCTGTGTCAGCGCTGCGGCAGCGTCGAGCCTAAAAATGGTATTCACTAATGTACTTTAAACGACACTAGTGCTCGGCGACGAATGCGGCGTGAGCTGGAACTACATTGCGTCAAAAGTTTGACGTTTAATGTAAGAACTTCGTATTCTCTAACGAAAAACAGCGACGAACTCGCCCACAAGCTCGCTCACAGCCTCGATTCCTAATGTCAAATCAAACAGCTAGGATTTTAGACAAGGCTGTCTCGACGTCGAGCTCGTTGACGAACGCAGCGTCGAATGTGTCAATAAGAGAATAGCATAGCAGGACTATCGTTATTCAAGTTGCTTGCTGAAGCCGATACTGCTGATCAATAGATCGCGGAGAAGGACCGTTTGTTGGATACAATGCTACCGCCTAAGGACATTGATGATGTTGAGATCATGAAGCACAGGTGAGTTACTAACTTGCGAGTACAGGACTATCGTTATTCAAGTTGCTTGCCGAAGCCGATGCCGCAGACCAATGGATCGCCGAGAAGGATCGTATGTTGGATACAATGCTGCCGCCTAAGGACATTGATGATGTTGAGATCATGAAGCATAGGTGAGTTACTAACTTGCGAGTACAGCAGTGTTATTCACTAAGGAAACCGCCTTGCTGTCAGCGCTGTGTCAGTGCTGCGGCAGCGTCGAGACTAAAAATGGTATTCACTAATGTACTTTAAACGACACTAGTGCTCGGCGACGAATGCGGCGTGAGCTGGAACTACATTGCGTCAAAAGTTTGACGTTTAATGTATGAACTTCGTATTCTCTAACGAAAAACAGCGACGAACTCGCCCACAAGCTCGCTCACAGCCTCGATTCCTAATGTCAAATCAAACAGCTAGGATTTTAGACAAGGCTGCCTCGACGTCGAGCTCGTTGACGAACGCAGCGTCGAATGTGTCAATAAGAGAATAGCATAGCAGGACTATCGTTATTCAAGTTGCTTGCTGAAGCTGATATTGCTGATCAATCGATCGCGGAGAAGGATTGTATGTTGGATACAATGCTGCCGTCTAAGGACATTGATGATGTTGAGATCATGAAGCACAGGTGAGTTAACTTGCGAGTACAGGACTATCGTTATTCAAGTTGCTTGCTGAAGCTGGTACTGTGATCGCCGAGAAGGATCGTTTGTTGGATACAATGCTGCCGCCTAAGGACATTGATGATGTTGAGATCATGAAGCACAGGTGAGTTAACTTGCGAGTACAGGACTATCGTTATTCAAGTTGCTTGCTGAAGCTGGTACTGTGATCGCCGAGAAGGATCGTTTGTTGGATACAATGCTGCCGCCTAAGGACATTGATGATGTTGAGATCATGAAGCATAGGTGAGTAACTTGCGAGTACAGGACTATCGTTATTCAAGTTGCTAGCTGAAGTTGATACTGTGATCAATAGATTGCGGAGAAGGATCGTTTGCTGGATACAATGCTGCCGCCTAAGGACATTGATGATGTTGAGATCATGAAGCACAGGTGAGTTACTAACTTGCGAGTACTATAGGACGCGCGATAGCTGTTAAAGTTGCTTTGAAATACAATGGTTTCATTCCATAAAAAAAATCAAGTCAACTGGTGACCCTAAGGCTGGCTTGTACCTAGGCCAAAGAATAGGCATAATTATTCAGCGAGGAATGTAGCTAGCTTTATGGGATCCCTTCCGTTAGGGACAGATCTGGGGAACTTACGGTAGGTATTTTTAGTTTTTATCTATAATTTTAATAATAGCTTTTAAGTTTCGGTTTCTTTAATAGCAATAATTTTAATTAAAAATTTAATAAATATTCCTTCTATATTTATATTTCATTTTGAGATTCTCTATTTTTGAACTGTATTTGTGTAGAATATATTTCTATGTTTACGTACCTTTCTCGTTTTGACATGCAATCAAACCTAAAAACTTGCATTATTCCTTAATCACGCACTTTTAGAAATCAATTTTGATGTCATTACCAACCTTAGACCTTGAGTTCACATACCTACAGTTTTAGTGAAAATTATTAGTATATTTTTACGTAAAAATATATCTGCGAATGTGTTTCACGACATGTGTCAAAGAAGTCAAATGCTATGGAAAGTCATATATGCCAACATTTTTTTTTAGTTTCTACTAACGAATGATATAACCACAATCATGTTCTATTGCACAGATACGACGGCTTCGACAAAGAGATGAACGCGAACGCATCCCGCGTAGCGGTCGTCAACCAGCTGGCTCGGCAGCTCATCCACGTAGAACACCCGCAAGCGCCGCGCATACAGGAGCGCCAGGCCAAACTCAACTCCGCCTGGAGCCAGCTCAGGGACAAGGTACTGTCACAGAGATGAACGCGAATGCGTCCCGCGTAGCGGTCGTCAACCAGCTGGCTCGGCTCATCCACGTAGAACACCCGCAAGCGCCGCGCATACAGGAGCGCCAGGCCAAACTCAACTCCGCCTGGAGCCAGCTCAGGGACAAGGTACTATCACAGAGTAAATTACTACTACTACTACTGGGGCAAGATTATGTCACAGAATAAAATTACCATAGTTATGCATAAAACAACCATTGAGCGCCAGGCTCAACTCAACTCTAGTTGTCTAAATAGTTGCTTTTATTAAATAAATAAAAATAAAAAATAAAATAAGCCAGGCCAAACTCAACTCTGCCTGGGTCGCGTTTTATAAAGTTACAATTTACAATTTCGCTGTTTGCCTCTCTTTCTAGCCAATATGTGCGTGCGTTAGAGAGGCAAACAGCGAAATTGTAAATTGTAACTTTATAAAACGCGACACTGGAGTCAGCTCAGGGACAAGGTACTATCACAGAATAAATTGGCATAGTTATGCATAAAACAACCATTGAGCGCCAGGCCAAACTTAACTCCGCCTGGAGCCAGCTCAGGGACAAGGTACTATCACAGAGATGAACGCGAATGCGTCCCGCGTAGCGGTCGTCAACCAGCTGGCTCGGCTCATCCACGTAGAACACCCGCAAGCGCCGCGCATACAGGAGCGCCAGGCCAAACTCAACTCCGCCTGGAGCCAGCTCAGGGACAAGGTACTATCACAGAGATGAACGCGAATGCGTCCGTAGCGGTCGTCAACCAGCTGGCTCGGCTCATCCACGTAGAACACCCGCAAGCGCCGCGCATACAGGAGCGCCAGGCCAAACTCAACTCCGCCTGGAGCCAGCTCAGGGACAAGGTACTATCACAGAGATGAACGCGAATGCGTCCGTAGCGGTCGTCAACCAGCTGGCTCGGCTCATCCACGTAGAACACCCGCAAGCGCCGCGCATACAGGAGCGCCAGGCCAAACTCAACTCCGCCTGGAGCCAGCTCAGGGACAAGGTACTGTCACAGAATAAATTACCATAGTTATGCGAGCAATTCTCTTTATTTTTGCCACTAAAATGAAATATGAAATTTTAGGTAAATTTTATACTATTTCTACTCAGAATCACAAGCCGATTCCATTTCCGTCGAAAAAAAAAGTGTCCCATGATTTTTTTTCCTATTGTGTTACTATTTTCCATACACCTTCTATGGCGGTAACACAAGAGGAAATTCGAAATATGTATGAAATTTTTGGGACAGTTTTTTTTTTACCGGAAATGGAATCAGCTCGTGATTCTGAGCAGAAATAGTATAAAATTTACCCAAATTTTCATATTTCATTTTAGTGGCAAAAATAAAGAGAATTGCTGATGCATAAAACAACCATTGAGCGCCAGGCCAAACTCAACTCTACCTGGAGCCAGCTCAGGGACAAGGTACTATCACAGAGATGAACGCGAATGCGTCCCGCGTAGCGGTCGTCAACCAGCTGGCTCGGCTCATCCACGTAGAACACCCGCAAGCGCCGCGCATACAGGAGCGCCAGGCCAAACTCAACTCCGCCTGGAGCCAGCTCAGGGACAAGGTACTATCACAGAGATGAACGCGAATGCGTCCCGCGTAGCGGTCGTCAACCAGCTGGCTCGGCTCATCCACGTAGAACACCCGCAAGCGCCGCGCATACAGGAGCGCCAGGCCAAACTCAACTCCGCTTGGAGCCAACTCAGGGACAAGGTATCAAACAGGCTAAAGCGTTAAAGCCAGGCTATAGTTGCAGATTTCTAAGAATTAACATTTAACCGTTTAGACATTAGCCTTATACAGGGTGTTCCACGAGCCACTGAGAACCTTGAACGGGGTGATTTGGTAGTTTAAACAGAATAACTTTTACTATGGAGCTAACCCAGAAATCTCTAAAAAAAATTGCCTTTGTCATATAAAATGTCGTGATCAATCGGTCAAAATGTATGAAAAAGACAATTTTTTTTTTTAGATGTCTTGATTGGCCCCATATTAAAAGTTGTTCAGTATAGCCTACTAAATCACCCCGTTCAAGGTTTTCAGTGGCTCGTGGAACACCCTGTATACAGAGTGTCCCAAAGTTATATTAAAGACTAACGAAAAAATGGGACATCTGCCATTTGTATTATTTATTTTGATAAATTGTGCAATAAAGTTTTAATAATCAAATGAATATTTTAGAGCACTGGTACAGTCGCCATCAGATATATCGAAGCGGCCAGGGTGGTCACAACCATCTGATCAGGGCTCTATTGCTATAGAGTGCATGTTTAAATAATTTTGAGCACCTTGGCAGCTCCCGATATGTCTCATGGCGACTATACGCTGCGTTTAGTGTATAAAAAGTCCCTTAGGCACTAGTCTCACCGTGAGCTACTAAGCTATGAACTATCGGCTATAAACACGAACAAAAGATACGCACTGCCGTGTAAATAAAAGAGACGGCGATACTCGCCCAGCTATCAGCTATCAAAGCCGGGCGAGTATCGCCGTGTCTCGTTTATTTACACGGGAGTGCGTATCTTTTATAGCCGATAGTTCATAGCTTAGTAGCTCGCGGTGAGAGTGCCTTAGACTTATTAAAATAGTAAGAGTTAGTAAAAGACGAGAAGTCTAGCTCGCGGTGATATACTGTCGCACCAATCATGTACCAAACCTATACAGAACACTTTAAACTGATGTAGGAAGTACATAACTCAATACGTAAAAGCCTACGAACAAATAAAACATGGAAGCCGCACGCCATACTAAATTGCCTTTCAAAAACGGTCCTGAATTTTAGTTGACAAGTGTCACCCCTCTCCAATGCATTACGGTAATTAATTTCAATGTCAACCTATAAACACTTAAACCGCCATTTATAAATAGTTGTGATTGGTCCATCAAAGTTTTAATTGGCTATATTCTATAAACATTTGTCAAAGATGTTGCGCCGAAATATGCGCGGTGTCACGAAAACCGCATCTTGGCACAATTGAACAATTGGTTTTGGGGGCATTTTTGAGCTGGCGTTAGACGTCCATGTTATATATGGTCGCAGGTAAAAGCACATTAACAGTTTTTTTAATATTCCCAGGCCGAGGGCAAGAAAGACGAGCTCAAGTCCGCCCAAGGAGTGCAGACGTTCCACATCGAATGCCGAGAGACCGTCTCCTGGATCGAGGATAAGAAACGCATCCTGCAGCAGACCGACAATCTTGAGATGGATCTCAATGGTAAGATTGAAGAAATTTTTATGTTTTCATGAGAGAAAAAAAAAAATTTCTTTGAGTTTAATTCTTCAAAAAACAAAAAATCAGTCCCGTCTTCATCAGGGCCCCATGTTACGAATATTATAACTATTATAAGAACAATAATATGAGTGTGTTGTCATGGCGACTCGTGCGATTTGACATTTTGGAGAATATTATTAAATTATTATTGTCTAATATTGTTCGGGAAATGGGCCCCAGTTCAATTCTAAAAAATATGGGTCATGTATTTTAATGCATCTTTTAATAAAACAGTAAATGAAGAAGATATGACCCGCTTTATTTATTAAAAAACATGTCCAATCAATGATAACGATTAATGAAACTGACAGATTAGTTTTAATAATGGTATTTTTTGTCTTGGAAACTACGTAATAATTAGAAATGCTTTAAAAACTCCATAGTCAGAAGGGGTTTGGAGGAGACCTTTGTTCAGCAGTGGTCGCCTTTCGGCTGCCATGTTATGATGATGATGATGTGAATAAAAAATAAATCACGTATAAACATTTATGCTTGCTCTAAAGAAGTTACGAACGATATAAACGAACAGTTCAACGAAATGTCTATAATCTAGCACTATATTATTGTTTTCATGGTTCAGAATAATCTATTGGTAAGACTTGATTAAATAACAGAGATTTAGCAGTATTCTACGACGTACATACCAGGGACCGGTCAACGTCTTCCCAGGCAAAAGTCGTTGAACGGCTTAGCTAATCATTGAATAGCCCAAATCACATGGTTAACACTTTGAATTGCTTTTTCATTCATTTGACTTAGCTGTAGGAAGGAGTTTCCCTTTCTTTTTTCAATATGCTTTTGCTTAATTGCCACTCTGTATTAAACCTTATTACGAGTAGATAAGTTACTTCTCGCAGCTAGCTAGCTTGTCAAAGCGTGTCGACCTGCCGCTGTACCGCGCTAAACACCTACAACGTGAACTACCGAGCGACATTAAGTAAATATTGCTCTTATCTTTATAGAGGCAAGGATCAAAATGGCTTTTAAGCGTTATAAGGGAAACCCCTTCAAGATGTAAGCAGTTCGAACGACTTTTAAGCGCTTAGCAAAGAGTATTGCTATCCGCTTAGTATATGGATGGATAACCGTATTAAAAGTCGTTTATAAAGCTTTATGAAGGGGTTTTAACCCTTAAATGCATAGTGATGTATATATGCATCATCTATTCTGGACTCCATTGACAACACGTCAGAATTCTAATTTGAATAAATCTTTGTCAAGGTCATGCATTTAAGGGTTAAGCGGGAACGGCTTTGGTTAGCAAAGTCGAACGAAATACCCTTTCAAAAACCCTCGAAGGGGATACCGGACCGGTACCTGGTACATATATTGGAAATTAAACAAATTTTGAATGCAAGGTTTGCTTACACTTTTCCCAACTTCTATAAAAAGAAACTCATACCTTACTCCACCCCACAGGTGTAATGACCCTACAACGTCGTCTATCCGGTATGGAGCGAGACTTGGCCGCCATCCAAGCCCGCATCTCCTCGCTGGAGAGCGAAGCCAACGCCATCGAAGAAGAGCACCCTGAAGAGGCAGCGCTCATTCGTGAGAGGGTCACCGTCATTACTGACAACTGGGATCAGCTCACGCAGATGGTAAGTACATACTGCAGTGTTACTCACTAAGGAAACCGCCTTGCTGTCAGCACTGACAGCGCTGCGGCAGTGTCGAGCCTAAAAATGGTATTCACTAATGTACTTTAAACGACACTAGCACTCGGCGACGAATGCGGCGTGAGCTGGAACTACACTGCGTCGAGAGTTTGACGTTTAATATACGAACTTCGTATTCTCTAACGAAAAACAGCGACGAACTCGCCCACAACCTCGCTCACAGCCTCGATTCGTAATGTCAAATAAAACAGCTAGGATTTTAGACAAGGCTGCCTCGACGTCGAGCTCGTTGACGAACGCAGCATCGAATGTGTGAATAAGAGGATAGCATAGCTGAGTCTAATCACTGGACCGTAGTATTGCCAACATCGAAGAGGAGTATTCTGAAGAGGCGGCGCTCATTCGCGAGAGGGTCACCGTCATTACTGACAACTGGGATCAGCTCACGCAGATGGTAAGTACATACTGCAGTGTTATTCATTAAGGAAACCGCCTTGCTGTCAGCGCTGTGTCACCACTGCGGCAGCGTCGAGCCTAAAAATGGTATTCACTACTTTAAACGACACTAGTGCTCGGCGACGAATGCGGCGTGAGCTGGAACTACACTGCGTCGAGAGTTTCACGTTTAATGTACGAACTTCGTATTCTCTAACGAAAAACAGCGGCGAACTCGCCCACAACCTCGCTCACAGCCTCGATTTCTAATGTCAAATAAAACAGCTAGGATTTTAGACAAGGCTGTCAATAAGAGAATAGCATAGCTGAGTCTAATCACTGGACCGTAGTATTGCCAACTTGTGTATGTGTCATCGCTGGAGAGAGAAGCCAACCATCGAAGAGGAGTATTCTGAAGAGGCGGCACTCATTCGCGAGAGGGTCACCGTCATTACTGACAACTGGGATCAGCTCACGCAGATGGTAATTAAGTACCATAGATGTCATATATATTATCAAACCGGAATCAGGAAGGGATTCGAAAGTACTGTTGACACGACAAATGACACAACATTTACCGAGAAAAGAGTTGTTTATAGGTTGATTAATTGATTAATTAATCTATTTTCTGCAAGTCTTTGCACTTAAACTATTAATATATGACTATAACTATGAATATATCCTATATTGACTTATACACTGTTGTGTCAACGGTACTTTCGAATCCCATTCTAATCGCGGTTTGATAATACCATAGATCAAGCAAACGTATCAACTGAGCGTGTCAAATGAACTCAGTAAAATCTACTGAGTTGTCCGTCTTTAATCGCAGCTTGCAGCTTTCGGGCGTCAAATTTTATAAGTTGAAGTGTACAAAAATATTAATAATGCCTCCTTGTGTGCGAAAATCCCTTTTTATAACTACTTCGAGCAGAAAGCGCGTAAGTTACAAACGTCAAGAATCAGCTAAATGACGTCACAAGTGATGTTTCATACACATAAGAAAACGACGAAAAACGGTAACAAGTGTCAAATGCCACTGTCAAACACAAGTGACATTCCAAAAACAAGATTTTTTGATTATAGTGGCCACTCTGAATCAGCTATGTGACGTCACTTCCCCTTTTAACTATAAGATTTTTAACAAAAATATGTAGAAAAAAAAATATGAAATTTTACCTTCCAATAAAATTAATATTATGTTTTCTAAGACTTCGGAGATCTTCAGGATGTGAGAGCGTAGCGTCTCCCAATGACCGATAGATGCCGCTAGCGTCTATGAAGCCGCTCCACAGCCCGTAGCGCGCCGCTGTGACGTAGTTTCCGCTCAAACAGCTTCCTGTAACCAACCAGCTCGCACCCGGCGACTCGCCGCCATTTCATTGTTGAGGAGAATGTAAAGGTTGATAAAATATTGCCACCAGGAAGGCATTATCCAGATCTCCGAAGTCTTAGAAAACATAATATTAATTTTATTGGAAGGTAAAATTTCATATTATGTGTTTCGTTCGACTTCGGAGATCTTCAGGATGTGAGACCTGTCTATTATCTCCTGGTGGCGAGTCAGCGGGTGCAGAAATGTTAGGGCTCTACTGCCCTAAACCAACCAATGAAATTTGACGTGTAGTCAATAAAATTAAGAATACATGATGCATCGCTTTGCATTCAGAGGTTAAGAATAGGCTCAAACGAGGCTTTTCGGTTGGGTTGACATGCTATTTGCATACATCTACAGAGTAGATATCCGCAGATTATATATAGGACTTACTCATCCGCAGTTTTTACACATAAGTTTCACATAACATTTTCGGTAATTTATACGAATTGACACGTCCAGAATACCGGGTTCATATTTTGATGTTATCTAATTTAGAACGGAATTTCAGAAAGGAAATAATTAAGTGAGAATTATTAGAATAATTGTCTACGTATAATACAGTACAGTGTAAGGTCATGGACTCTAAACTCGGTATTAACATTCCATATGTGGGTTTCTCTCTGATATGTCGTACAGCTGTTCAGATTAAAACTAGTATTCTTTAAGCGTTTAATCAAACAGGCACCTTGAAGGCGAAGGTTTCGCCAAATAAATACTTTACAAATAATATTAATCAGAGATTATCGTTCGCTACGCTAAATGCGATAAAATATGAGAGGATATTTTCGTTACTTGATTTGATGAGACAACTGGCAGACGATGTTATTTTTAGCGTACCACGATGACTATTTTCCATATGGGCGTACCTGTTTTTACTTTGGAGAAACGCCAACGGAACACCAGCAGACTTTTCTTTTGATCTGGTCAGTCAGCGTCGGTGTAGCAGCGTTCCGCTTACCTCAACGCATCGTGCGTTCAGTTAGGGCCAGTAGACTGAGACATACTGTGGCACGTGAACGTTTGAGGTGAGCGAACAGGTCGATGGACGGGGTACCCTAGCGGGTGAAGATCTGCTCAGTGGCCTCCGGGCGCTGGTGCCGCTCGGGGGCGCAGAGTCCCCTAGCTCGTCCGTCGACTTCCTGAAAGTACCGACCTGTAGGTATATGAACCGAACTGGTTCCGTAAGTTCTGGACCTGTAGTGCGTAGGCAATTCCCTGATGCCAATACTTTCTGCGTTGGTCGTTGTAACTAATAATCATACTAACTATCGATCTCCTCAGGTTCTCCTTAAGTTTTAAAGTGTAGTTTTTTTTTTTTTTTTTTGGAGTCGCAGTGCAAGTTCCCTGTTGGAGACCATGCACCGGCTTCCTGTTGAGGACCGACTGAGAATGCGGTGCGTTGATCAATATACTCAGTATAGTGTTTCCTTCTTACCTCGATATGAACGTATTTTATTACGTTCTTAATTCACCATGGGAGATTCCCTCAAGAGTCCGGTTGGCAGATGAGATGGGAGCTGGCATGGGACTCTGTAATCGCCCGAAGCAGTGTTAGGGCCTGCGATAGTGCAACCAGCCTCCATGGACGCCCAAGTTCGTAAGGTTGAGTCCGTCTAGGAGCGCACGACGTTGGACGCGAGACAGGCTGTCTCACAACCAATCATTTACCTTATTTTCCCTGCAGGACGCAAATGTTGTGGCTATGGTTTGAGTAAGGATTGTAACGTATTTCAGGTAGTATATTTGCTAACCTAGGTTGATGGGGGTCGATCTGGTAATCTGTACTACTTTTTCGACTGGATTGCTATCAGGAAATAGTCTTGATAGGTGATCAAACGTTGGTCAGAAATGTATCATGTGGACGCAGTCACGGACGCATCCAATTGTTTACTTACAAATAATATTAAGTATACTAAAACTGCCCAGGACCGGGGTCAGAGGTGAACAGTCGTGTTGGGGACCAGGACTTTCTTTGGGTCGTAGCGCTAGAGGAGTAAGTAAGTTCAGCTATTAATATGGGAGACCTTTAATCGGCTCTGGGAAAGAATAATCTGTGTAGGAATAGCACCGGGCATAGCAATACGCTTAGATAAAAACGAAGAATTTATTTTCTGTGACGAGTATACCGGTGTTTCGAGCTATCTCTCCATGGCCTCTTTCCTCGTGCAGCTGTATCTCGAGCTCACTTACGACCGGGGGTTTTTGTCCCAAATTTGTTTATTGCCCTCGGAGAAATGGTTCGTTTTATGAGGAGGACCCCGTATAGTTGGAGAACGAGTGCGAGTAGAGAGATTATAAGAGATCTGTTTCCAAACCTTGTCAATACCACCAGTTTTCAGAAAGCAGGCCCGCGGATTTGAGTGTCTGAGGAATCCGGGGCTGGTCAAACATTTGTAGAATAATTTGAGATATTACGTTACAGATTCCATTCATTGTCGAACAGGTCTTCGGTTTGGTGCAGTGTGCACTAAGTGTTCCTGCTTCTGCTGTATTGGATCGTGGGAGACTGCAGATAGTTTTTGAATATAGATACAACGTACAGATTTCCTACAGCACAATAGGACGCAGTTCCTTGTGACTCGGTCAGCCACTACAACGGATCCTCGATCGAGAACGAGGGGTTTGCAATCCCCCAGCTGCAGTAGGCACGTGTATGTCTATCAGGAACACCCGAAGCAGGAGCACCAGACTGTGGTTTGCAATGCTTCCGCTCGGCAGGCGGCGCCAGGGTGGTTGCCGGCATCAGCTTGGTTACTTACGTGATATGGGGGGGGCCAAACTGACAAGAGTCGTTGGCGCTTTCGCGTTGGGCAGAGCTTCCGCCGTATGGCGAATATCGCGGGCGGTGGCGTCATCCGGCCAGTTGGCAGCCGGCAGCGAGGCGTTATCGTGGCGTCATTGTATCGGCTTGGCGGGCCACTGTAGTTGCACAATGAACTTCATCGGACCAATTGTATTCTGACTTGTAGCGCCATTGCGGTGGTCGCGTGAATGTAGCGGTTTCGTGATCGGCAGCAACATGGAGGTGGGTTATACTGCCATGCCTGGACAGCATCAGCATCGAACGGCAGTATTATTACCTGTAATGTCATCATGGTGACTATAATTTCGTGGCCAGCGGTGTCCCGTGGCACCCGGTGAGGTCAATACCGATGGTGCCGTCGCGACGACTAGTGAAGTCGGGACCGGTGTCGTGGTTGCGGCAGCCAAAGAGGCGAGGACCGGTGGCACCGTTGTAGCGCCCAGTGAGGTCGGGATCGGTAGCATCGTAGTGGCACCCCGTCAAAAAACGGGATCGGTGGTGCCGGCATGGCACTCAATGACGTTAGTACCTGTGGCACCCACGTGGCGAGCAGTGAGTTCAGGACGGGTGGTGCCCACGTGGCAGCTAGTGACGTCGGGGCCGGCGACACCGACATGGCGTCAGTGAGGTCAGGGCCCGTGGTGTTCACGTGGCGTTCAGTCGCGTCGGGACCGGTGGCGGCCAGCGTCGGGACCGATGGCGTCCCCGTGACAGCTAGCGACGTCAGGCCCGGTGGCACCAACATGGCAGCCAGTGGAGTCCCCGCCCCGGTGGCACCGTCGTGGCGGCCAGTGAGGTCGGGATCGGAGGCGCCCCCGTGGCGGCCAGTGAGGTCAGGATTGGTGGCGCCCAGGTGGCGGCCAGTGAGATCAGGACCGGTGGCGCCCATGTGGCGGCCAGTGAGGTCGGGATCGGTGGCGCCTAGGTGGCGGCCAGTGAGATCAGGACCGGTGGCGCCCAGGTGGCGGCCAGTGAGGTCAGGACCGGTGGCGCCCACGAGGCGGCCAGTGAGATCAGGACCGGTGGCGCCCATGTGGCGGCCAGTGAGGTCGGGATCGGTGGCGCCTAGGTGGCGGCCAGTGAGATCAGGACCGGTGGCGCCCAGGTGGCGGCCAGTGAGGTCAGGACCGGTGGCGCCCACGAGGCGGCCAGTGAGATCAGGACCGGTGGCGCCCAGGTGGCGGCCAGTGAGGTCAGGACCGGTGGCGCCCACGAGGCGGCCAGTGAGATCAGGACCGGTGGCGCCCAGGTGGCGGCCAGTGAGGTCAGGACCGGTGGCGCCCACGAGGCGGCCAGTGAGATCAGGACCGGTGGCGCCCAGGTGGCGGCCAGTGAGGTCAGGACCGGTGGCGCCCACGAGGCGGCCAGTGAGGTCAGGATCGGTGGCGAACATGTAGCGGCCAGTGAGGTCAGGATCGGTGGCACCCATATGGCGGCCAATGAAGTCGGGACCGTTGGTGCCCACGTGGCAGCCAGTGAGGTCAGGATCGGTGGCACCCACATGGCGCGGTGGTGCCCACGTGGCAGCCAGTGGCGACCACGTGGCGGCCAGCGCTCACGTGGCAGCTAGTGAGGTCAGGACCGGTGGCGTCCACATGGCGCCACGTCAGTCTCATCACAACATTCGTCGCCATCCGCAGACTAGACTCCTTGGGTTAATATAATATCATTAAGCTAACTCACCAATCGATCCGAGAGCGGAAAACGTAAAGAGTACCCAGGTCCAGCTGTAGCTCCCGGCGGCGGCGGAGCGCGGGGTGGGCCCCGGCGCGCCCGGCCGCGGCGGCGACACGGCGGCGCCGGCTCCCCGGCGGCGCGCGGGCCGCCCCCGGCTGGCGCCGCGCTGCCCGCGGCGACACGATGATCGCGATGCACGTTTCCTCTCGTCGGGTGCGGAGCGGCTTACGTTACCGTATGAGAAGTAACGCGATTAAAAACACGCGTTAATCGGACGATTTCCTACTTTAAAAATCTCGGAAACGCCTACGACTGAACGACGGTAACGTTTAAAACACGATCGTGGTCGAGAACGTATTTCGCCAGAAAAAGTGGGTAGATCGAAGTCGCTCTTGAAAATTGCGCGACGGACGTTATCGGTTCGAAAATACTTCGGGAACTCGATTATTCGAAATGAAATTTTAAAATTCGAATCTTAAATTTTCGTCGTAAATATTTAACGATAGACCACTTTCTTGACGATTAGCGAAACACTTCAAATGACTTCCTTAAAATAACTTTTCTGTTCGAGCAGAAGTTCCGAAATATAATTACTGGGAATTAAGTCGATCGAAAAGTTAAAGACCACGTGTCGAATTTAAATAAAAATATGCGGACCTTCGGCCAAGACGGTCGACGAAACAATGAAATGGCGGCGAGTCGCCGGGTGCGAGCTGGTTGGTTACAGGAAGCTGTTTGAGCGGAAACTACGTCACAGCGGCGCGCTACGGGCTGTGGAGCGGCTTCATAGACGCTAGCGGCATCTATCGGTCATTGGGAGACGCTACGCTCTCACATCCTGAAGATCTCCGAAGTCGAACGAAACACATAATATTTTTGTGATAATATATATTAGTGACTACATGCATAATATATATTAGTGACCCATCTGTATACATACGTATCTATAAACGTCGCATACTGGAGCCGGTATATCGGTTTTGGACACTTCCTTGGACACGTCCTTGAATAGAATCTGCCGATCATTACCAATCACCTGCTTTAATTAGCTATGGCTACGAACTGTGACTTTATTTAACATGTCAATAAAGTCTATTGTAAAAATCGAAACATGTCGGTGATTATGCTCTCGTTTCTTCGTTAATTTTGGCAGCTTGGGTTTTGATGATAAATGCACTAAGGATGTTACGAAAACGAGCGTGATAACTGATAAAATGGTAAATAGCAGTTCTCAATAAGTTTGTACAGTCACGTATAATAATATATATACATTTCGGAACGTATGTCAAAGGCATAAGGATCAAAATTGTATACATATTAGTAGAGCCGACCGTACACAATTATTAGCGCTAAATGCGTGAGTTACCGTTTTCCTATTTTGTTACCAACTTTTTAAATTACTTGTAATTCAATTATTGATTGATTATTAATCGTTAGCTGACAAGCAAAACTCACTATAAAAACTGTCACTACTCTTAGCAGCCGTCGTATGTCATTATTGAATCAGAACTGAGATACGAGCTTTATTTCAAGTAGGTATTTGTTACTTATTGAGTTCTGCTTGTCACCGGACGATTTATAATTAAGGTTATGCGAAATAATTAATATAAATATTGATAATCCTACAAAACAATGCAACAAAATAGGAAAAATAAGCAGTCATTTGTCAATCTGCCTTAATTGTGTACAAAGTTTTTGGCAACTGTTCTAGAACTAATGAATTTCATCACAAGATTTCGTGCGTGATACCAAACGTTCATCCGCGAACATGTCTTTTTCTCAAACATGCAATGAAATATTGCCTTTACGTTCCTTGAAACAGACTCGGAAGTATCGCTTTTAGGGCGCAGTAACTCACTGGGATGGAAATGGAATTTCATAACACTTTTCAGGCCTGCAAAGTAACTTTTTTTTTAAATTTCGACAACATTGTTATTTTTTTGTGTTTCTTTGTATATTTGAGAAAAGCACTATACTCGTACATGCCTCGGCGTGAAAACGGATTCCCGGCCTCTGATTTTACAACATTTTTTCTCAACAGCTCAAAGAGCGCGACTCCAAGCTGGAAGAGGCCGGCGACTTGCACCGGTTCCTGCGCTCCGTGGACCACTTCCAGGCGTGGCTCACCAAGACACAGACCGACGTCGCGTCCGAAGGTATTACAAAAGTTACTCTCCTAGACACCTTAACCTCTAGCCCAGAGACCTATGAAAAGGTC
The DNA here is from genome assembly GCA_025490895.1 of Thaumatotibia leucotreta. Taxonomy (NCBI): domain Eukaryota; kingdom Metazoa; phylum Arthropoda; class Insecta; order Lepidoptera; family Tortricidae; genus Thaumatotibia; species Thaumatotibia leucotreta. The sequence continues at coordinate 57,558 of JALPQI010003536.1, read as the reverse complement.
TCCTGAAACAAAAGAAATTTTACTCTATTTCCTACAATGTCAATCTAGATTTCATTGGCAAATATTACTGTCTGGGCGGCAGGAGGTTATGAACTACTTTATTTTATATATTAAGGTTTATCCACAGGTGTATGTACTACTAAACACATACATGAAAACAGAGTACCTATACAACTTTTGCTTGCTTGCAGGCAAACGATGCTCATGTTTTACAATGATTTTATTTATTAAAAAAAACTTATAATAAATAGTGGGTACACTGTCAAAGTTGTGCTTCAAAATGGCGAATTTAGACAAAAAGGTAGGTACGGTCGAGGAAATTGAATGTTTAGCAGTTTATGGTTCACTTTACTTTTTACGTTCTTAGTGCATACATATAACACAACAAATTAACTTGAACCGCAAAGTGCTAAACATTCAATTTCCTCGACTGTACATTAATTATATCGTTAATAAGTGAAGAGATGTAACTAAACAATCTTATAAATAAATTCAATTTTATAAATAAATATTGGCTTTAAGTTTGAATTGATCACATGATCTACGGAGACTTGCATTTCTTGCTTGAGAATAGTAGATCAAAATATGAACGCACGATTCAATCCATTTTTTTTCTGTGTGATGGTGAAAATAGAAAACGGAAAGGGTCAATCAACATTTTAACGATGTCGTTGACGTAGTCATCTTTTAAAATCATAATCAAAAATCTAACAAACTACGTTTGTGGCGAATAGAAGCCCATTTTGGTTGAGCCCACTCTTTAAACTTAGAAATCAGTATTATAATACTTTTCCTTAGAAATTTCGTCATTAATAAATGCCTCGATGATTTTAAACCTCCGGCCAATCGCAAACCACGAATGAAGTGTTGCCTCTCTTTCGAACTTGTGAATTCGAACGTAAGTCTGACACGTTCATCGCGGTTCGAAGTAGGCCTTCTGGTTTCGTAGTCCTTAAAAGTTTCCCGCATTGCCATTTCTTTATACACGTCATTACGGTATAAAATCAGTCTAATAACGCTCAAAAAATATTTTTTCTCAAACATGCAATAAAATGTTGTAGTTATGTACCTAAAAAGCGGCCGGGAAGTAACTCGTTGCCGGCCTAGGCCGGCAAGTGCCTCTTTTTTAATTTTCATTTGACATAGGGTCGTGACCTGGCATCTTGGCTTTTAGCCAATAATTATCTGTAAGTAATATTAGTGTTAAAAAAAATGATTGGCTAATATTTTGCAGTTATAATTAGGTATTTAAATTATATAATTTAAAATATGTAAATAACGACTAAAAATAATATTTAAAAAGCAGTATTATAAGGTGCGATCCGTCGGCCCCGATCACCGCATGCGATTAATTGGACCCAACAGACCGCGACCGTCTAATACCGCTTTTTAAAAGGAAAAATATGCACGTTTCAAACAGGTCAAACTTAAAAAAAAAATGAGGTGTCGGTGTCATATTTGACTTTTGTTGTGTTTCAAAGACTTGGTTATGATGGTTATGTAGTTGACGTATAATTTCTTAGAAAGAAGATAAATTTTTTTGTTTCATTTCATTGCATGTTTGAGAAAAGCATTATACATACCTCGGCCATGAAGTGACGGGTTGCCGTCCGAATACTATCCGGCCTCGCTTCGCTCGTCCGTCTACATATATTCGGCCGGCAACCAGGCACTTCCCGGCCTCGGTAGTAATGTACTAATAATAATTTAAACCCTATCATTAAACAGATACACCATCAAGCTTGGCGGAGGCCGAGAAATTGCTTTCTCAGCACCAGACCATCAAGGAAGAGATCGACAATTACAAGGACGAGTACGCTAAGATGATGGAGTACGGCGAGAAGATTACAGCCGTGAGTTTCTTTTATTAAGTCACTTGTGGATATAACGTTAATATTATGTAATTATGTAACAGTGATATAATAAGAAAAATAAAATATAGGGCCGCTGTTGCTAAGCAGGAAGTAGTCAATTTAATGTCGCATACAATGCTTGTTCTTCAGTAAATAATAAAATTAAATATTAATTAATTTAATATTTTTGTGGAACAACAAATTTTCTAATATTCATAATTAATTAAAGATGTTATTGTTGGTAGAATGCGATATTTGCAGTCTCTTAAAAAAAAACAGGGTAATAATGTTGTACGATAATCCATACAACCGGTGCTAATATGGCAACGTTAATATGTACCTATTCTTTTTTATATCTGTAACATTCATTCATTTGACAGATAATAGTGCTAGAGTACAGAAACAATATTAAAATAGCTACTTATAATTGATTTAGTGTTTGTACTTTAAATATTTAACTTACGTAGTGTTGTGTCAATATGTGATCTGGCAATTAAAACCCCAATTTATCTTCTTACTTATTAATTGAATAAATATTTAGGACTCACTTATCAGTCTCATTCCCAAGACTGATGTGAGTGCATTAATATTTTATTATCGATTACAAGTAAAGGGAGCGTTCAAGTATTACGTAACGCATTTTTGAATATTTTTGACCGTCCCTCCCTTGTAACGCACCGTAACGTTCTTCTACACGATGATTCTTAATCCGTGATCAGGAGTAGAAAAACATTAAAATTTAGCCAAAATTAAACTTATTCGGCGAGGTCTCAAGTTATTTCTTCACTGTTTAATTAATTAAAAGTGAAAACCTAATTAAAACAAATTACCACTTAATACATGGTCATCCTACAGTATAAAGTTTAACTACGATACGTCAAGTGCCATCAGTATGGCGGGAAACGGGAATTTGACGGATCTTATGTCAATAAAGACTTCTATCTACTCATTATCTTATCAGTGCAACACTGATAACAACGAACATAGGAGATTATGTTAACGTGCATTACCTAAACTTGGTAAAATCTTGAGGAATTAAAGCAATTTGTTTTCAAACGTTACAATTTAATAATTAAATAAAAACAATAAAACTGCATACCTGACCTGACCAACTAAATCAAAAAACATTATTATAAACATAATTTAACAAGTGTTCAAAATGTCCACCGTTGTTCTTGACACAGATCCGCTTGATTGTTCCTGTGATTGGATTGATTCTTGAATTGATGAATCTTCTTCAGCAAAGAATCTTAAGATTGGTTGATCCAGATCGGCAGGATGATAACGAGGTCGTCCGGGTGCTCGAGCATGTTGTGGCACTGTAGACTGTCCGAAGTCGCGAAGATTTTTGGTGCATGCGATTTATTGTGTCCGGGGATCGGAATGTTTGGATGAAGTCCGTGAAATAACTGTTGGGTTCGCCTTGTGGTATTCGTTTGTATTGACAAACGTACAGTATCGTAACGCTGTATGTTTGAGTACGGATGTAGTGGAGGCATGATTTTTGGTGAATAATTATAATTTTCTCATTCAATATCCGTGACTATGACTTTGTTTATTATGCGTATGACAAGAGTGATTGACAATGTCATGGGCAAGGTTTACTCATAAATTGACAATTGCTAATAACTTTGTAAAGAGATTACAATACAACCTCATTAAATCCGATAGGGTAGTAGTACAGTGACAAGGATTTTAGGATAAAATTTAATTCAAAATTAAAACATGATTAAAAAAAACATAAATTTGTTTTCACGTAATTACTACTTTAACGTAATCGCCATCAATTACTGAGTTAGAAAAAATGGTTCCTGATCACGGATTAAGAATCATCGTGTATACCCGCCCTCTCAGCGTTACGTAACACTCGAATTACCATTTTACCGCAAAAAGTTATGTTATAGTTTTTATCCTTGGTATAGTTTTAATTGCCTTTGCGGTAATCGGATTCCCCGTAAAACGTAACTGAAAAGGGTTTCCAATTTGGGAGTTTTGATTCCGTAGTTTTTTACTTAAACAATGTTACGTAACGTGTTGTAAGGAAGACCCCCTCCCGCCCCTTTTACGCATCGTAACGTTTTACGAGACACCCCTCCCCCCAAAATTGCGTTACGTAATACTTGAATGCCCCCAAACGTATTGTTCCTAGGAGCCATCAACCCAAGACGATCCTCAATACATGTTCCTCCGCGAGCGTTTGAAGGCGTTGCGCGAGGGCTGGGCCGAGTTGCAGCAAATGTGGGAGAATCGGCAGCAGCTATTGGCACAGAGCTTGGAATTGCAGCTGTTGCAGCGAGACGCCAGACAGGCTGAAGTGCTATTAACACACCAGGAGCTGAGGTATGTTTCTATGTACTGTAGGTTTGTCATCCAAGTTATTTGCCTTAGTACTGATTTTTCAATCCTCAGTTAACAGTATTTGTCAAATAAATGTTGGCTCTATCTTTTTTTACTGATGACCTGATGATAAGGATGGTAATTATTTTAACGAACTGACACTTTTAAGTGAGAATTGAAAAATCAACCGATAAACATGTATTGCAATTTGTTTGCAAAATTGTAAGGCAAATAACTTGTGCGACTGAGATTCCCTCGCTAACTTTAAGGACTGATTTGTCAAACCCCAGTTGACAATACCTGTCAAATACGGGTAAATGTTAGCTTTGTCCTTTTTGATTGATGATTTGAGAAGTGGCTAGTGATTTTTTTAACTAACGGGTAGATTTATTCGAAGATTGAAAAATCTGCCCTAAATCTTTCATTTTCCGAGAAATAAAACTAAGCTAGAATGATTGTTCGTTCTAGGAAATTATTAACATAGACAGATATGTATATACAGGAATAGCGGCGAACCGAAATCGCGGAGATCTTCTCGCTTGCTGATAGTGGTTGTAAATGGTTTCAAAGTTATGGAGTATTTTGGCATACAACTGTTGTGTTTTTTTTCCACCTAAGTAAAACGTCATCTTTTGCTCTCCTTGTAAGATTCTGCAGCGCCTGCTACTACCAATTATTAAAACAAAAAATGGTTAAGCAAAAATCCCTAGGCTAATTCGACTATTTCTCTACAGATTGACCAAGACCGAGCCGCCAACCAACCTCGAGCAGGCCGAGAACATGATCAAAGAACACGAAGCGTTCCTCACCACCATGGAGGCGAACGATGACAAGATCAACTCCGTCGTCCAATTCGCCAACCGTCTCGTCGAAGATAAACACTTCGACGCCGACAAGATCCAACGCAAGGCCGACAGTATCGAGCAACGACGCGCCGCCAATCGCGACAAAGCCCTACAACAAATGGAGAAACTACAAGACCAACTTCAATTACATCAATTCCTCCAAGATTGCGACGAGCTTGGAGAATGGGTCCAAGAAAAGAACGTCACAGCACAAGATGATACATACCGCTCCGCCAAAACTATACACTCAAAATGGACCCGACATCAAGCTTTCGAAGCCGAAATCGGCGCTAATAAAGAACGACTCTTCGCCGTACAAAACGCCGCTGAAGAACTCATGAAACAAAAACCAGAGTTCGCAGAAGTCATCTCCCCTAAGATGAGCGAATTACAAGACCAATTCGAAAACCTACAAACCACAACTAAGGACAAAGGCGAACGGCTCTTCGACGCGAACCGCGAAGTACTTATCCACCAGACCTGCGACGATATCGACTCGTGGATGAACGAGCTCGAGAAGCAAATCGAAAACACCGACACCGGCTCTGATCTGGCATCTGTGAACATTCTCATGCAGAAGCAACAGATGATCGAGACTCAGATGGCCGTGAAGGCCAAGCAGGTCACCGAACTCGAAACCCAGGCTGAATACCTCCAGAAAACCGTTCCAGACAAGATGGAGGAGATAAAAGAAAAGAAGAAATTGGTGGAGCATCGATTCGAGCAGCTTAAAGCTCCATTGCTAGATCGACAGCGCCAGTTAGCGAAGAAAAAGGAAGCGTTCCAATTCCGTCGCGATGTGGAAGATGAAAACCTATGGGTGCTCGAGAAGATGCCTTTAGCCACTAGCACTGACTACGGCAACTCTCTCTTCAACGTCCAAATGCTACAGAAGAAGAATCAGTCATTAAAAACAGAGACTGAGAACCACGAGCCGCGTATATTGACTGTGATCGCGAACGGACAGAAGCTAATTGACGAGGGACACGAAGCTTCGCCTGAGTTTAAATCGCTCATTGAAGAACTTACTGCGAGATGGCGAGAACTTAAAGGTACGTTTAATATTTAATTTAACGTTTGAGCTTACCGTGGGACTAGGTCGATTTGTGTAAGATGTCCACAGATATTTATTTATTTGTTATTATTTATTAATATTGTCAGCCTCCGTAGCCTAGTTGGTAGTGATAGTGACCCTGTCTACGAAGCTGGAGGTTCCGGTTTCGAATCCCGGCGAGGGCTTTATTTAGCACAAATATTTGTTCCTTTGTCATGGCTGTCTATAGTGTCTATGTATGTAAGTAAGTATCTATTATAATATAATACTAGGCGACGATGTAATATATTATATATCGTCGCCTGGTACCCACATCACTGAGCTTACCGTTGGACTAAGTCGATTTGTGTAAGATGTCCCAAGATATTTATTTATAATTTTTATTTTGATATCATTAGATGCCATCGAACAACGCAAGAACAACCTCGCCCAATGGGAGAAGGCGCAGCAATACCTCTTCGACGCCAACGAAGCTGAAGCGTGGATGAGCGAACAGGAACTCTACATGATGGTCGAAGACCGCGGCAAGGTTTGTATTTTTTTATTAAGCTCATTCATTATTAACACTTTCGCTACCAGGCAAAAGGACCATGCCCAACTTTGTATGGAACTTTGCCCCAAAGTCAACACAGCTAAAAGTTACAATGTTGAATAGGTCTTTCAATCTACTTCATTTCATTCTATAGGCACCCAGATGAATTCCATTGCAGAACTGAGATATTCATATTTTTGGCAGCGTGCATACAATCGATCAGAAATACTGTTCGTTAATAATTAGGATACCGAAGTGTGTAAAAAAAAGAATGTACACAAGTGATTGTATGTTAACCACCTCACTCGATTTGTTTTTTTTTTTCTTTTGACAGCAGCCTTTATTTTACATACAAATAAGGGTGATCGCTGGTAGCTGCAACTACCCAAACAAACTAGTGGCTGAATCTACAGATTTTATGTACTGAATTAGCTCGTATTCACGCTGACAAATATATGAATATCTCAGTTCTGCAATGGAATTCGATTTCGTGTCCATAGAATGATATGAAGTAAAGTTAAAGACCTATTTAATGATCCAACTCTCATGTTTGTTGGTCTTGGGGCAATTTTGACGCATAGTCCTTTGAACAATACCCCAGAAACCGATAGAACTCGCTAGGCGGGCGACAACATACGATTCATTGCCGCACACCGCGAACCCGCTAGGTGGGCATATAGGGCTGGCCTTACCCTATATGCCCGCCTTGCGGGTAACTTACTTATGTATACGAGAGTAAAATGTAATCTACTCTGTCTCATTTGTTTAGGTTGTAAAACGGAGGTTTTATCAATTGGACGGCGTTACGGAATAAGCGCAATTACTCATTGAAACCGAGAAAAAGAGCTCGAAATATTGTGATCGCATTAGGTGAAGTAAATAAAAAATACAAAATGAAATAATAAATATAATAATCCACAGTGGGTACCTAGTTTTCGAACACATACGTAATAATCAAGAGTAATTTAAAACCTTTCTGTTAGTGTCAGCCTTAAGCTGATAAGATGCAATGTGTGCACGCCTAGCGGGTTCGCCGGCATCGGAGCAAACACGAGAGCCTACGAGACGGGTTCTCGAAATGACACATTCAAATATTAAAATTAAAATTTGCCTTCAGTTTCCAATGGCAACTGTATTTACCAGACTATCCCCCTTATTCATAAACGTTTGCTAACTTAACAAGCCGCTAATAATTGTTTGTCCCTTTTGCTCTTATGGACACATTGTTAAGACCGAAAGGGACAAACAATTATTAGCGGCTTGTTAAGTTAGCAGACGTTTATGAATAAGGGGGTATAACTCTATTCTTAATTATAGGACGAGATCAGTGCCCAAAACTTGATGAAGAAACACGAAATCCTCGAGCAATCTGTGGACGATTACGCTCAGACCATCCGACAACTAGGCGAGACTGTCAGGCAGCTGACAAGCGAAGAACATCCTTTGAGGTACGTCGATTGTCTAGTAGCCAGATATACAGTGTGTTACCATGACCCGGGCTTTAACGAAAATGGGTAATAATACGCATTACTAGCAATCGTTTTCAATTATTAACATTTGAGAAATAATTAAATTGACCGTACAGTTAATTTTATTTCCTCCGAACGATCAATGTAACGCGTGTACTGCTTAGTTGTCAAACGTTATGAGTGGCTGCGATCTGTCATTGTCAAGTGCAAATTAACGATTCATTTTGAAGTACATTCACATTACATTCTTCTCAATTAACTTTTCTTAGAAAGTTAATTACTTTTAAAATTAGCATTTTGAATCGAATAATGTTCAGTTGTTCACGGTCTGGCTAAAAATCTGCATCGCATTCCTCGGTTTCAATAAAAGCCAGTCTCATGTTAACACACTGTATAATACCTTGTGGCGGCCAAGGTACTCGAAATATTTTTGTTGCACTTTCATTATTTTATTATGTATTTGCAAAACTAGAGAAGCTTGTAAAATGTTTAATGTCTTCTGTTTTTTTGTATTGTTTAAAATTTTATTACCTAAGTCCTACAACATGACAAAAATAACTAGTATCCCGCGATACAGGCTTAGCCTAATGCGGGGACCCCCGGTTTCTACTGTCACACATAATTATGTTATGCACAATAATAGTACATTATTGCAGAGGCCGGGAAAGCGAATTTCGTGGATGAGTATTTTTTGTCGGACGAAGCGAAGCTGAGGCCGACAATTACATACGAATCCACGAAATTCTATTTCCGTCCGAGGCACATATAGGACTTTTCTCCAAACATGCAAGGAAATAAAACAAAATTTATTACAATCGATTAAGTAATTCTTCTTGCAAATTGAATAACAATTGAAAAGAAAAAATCTCTTATGATTCCCGCCTAAACTTTTTTTTAATGCATGGTCGTTCATAAAAAATAGTAACGATATCTATGGTTTCATTAAACCGTACCTACACGACCTGACACACCGAGGCGTTTGTAACTCATGATAGAACGAGACGGCCATAGATTTGATCGCCGTCTCTCGCTCTATCCAGACCAGGCGTTTGGTCGTGGCTTTAGAATTTGGCTGTATGCATTTTTTTCAAAGTCCAAAAGTAGTTTTTAAGAAGTAAAAAACAATACATTAATGGATTTTAGTACAATTTCGCGGCCGCAAAAACTGTACAATAATGAAAATCTTTTTTTTTTAATTTGAGCTGGTACATAAGAAGGTACTTCGCGTTTCGTTTTTGCTACATTAATGCGAACATTTCCGAGCATATTGGAGAAAAATAATCATTATTTGTCCCTATCTCTTGCAGCGAACAAATCTCCGTAAAGCAATCCCAAGTGGACAAACTGTACGCCGGCCTGAAAGACCTGGCGGGAGAGCGGCGCGCGAAGCTCGACGAGGCTCTTCGGCTCTTCCAGCTCTCCCGAGAGGTCGATGACCTCGAGCAGTGGATCACCGAACGGGAGCTCGTCGCTAGTTCACAAGAACTCGGGCAGGATTACGACCATGTCACCGTGAGTGCTATAGACATAATAGATTATCCTAAGTGAATATTATCCCAAGTGAATATTATCCCAAGTGGACAAACTGTACGCCGGCCTGAAAGACCTGCAGTGTTATTCACTAAGGAAACCGCCTTGCTGTCAGCGCTGCGTCAGTGCTGCGGCAGCGTCGAGTTTAAAAATGGTATTCACTTAATGTACTTTAAACGACACTAGTGCTCGGCGACGAATGCGGCGTGAGCTGGAACTACACTGCGTCGAGAGTTTGACGTTTAATGTATGAACTTCGTATTCTCTAACGAAAAACAGCGACGAACTCGCCCACAACTTCGCTCACAGCCTCGATTCCTAATGTCAAATCAAACAGCTAGGATTTTAGACAAGGCTGTCTCGACATCGAGCTCGTTGACGAACGCAGCGTCGAATGTGTCAATAAGAGAATAGCATAGCTGGCGGGAGAGCGGCGCGCGAAGCTCGACGAGGCTCTGCGGCTCTTCCAGCTCTCCCGAGAGGTCGATGACCTCGAGCAGTGGATCACCGAACGAGAGCTCGTCGCTAGTTCACAAGAACTCGGTCAGGACTACGACCATGTCACCGTGAGTGCTATAGACATAATAGATTATCCCAAGTGAATATTATCCCAAGTGGACAAACTCTACGCCGGCCTGAAAGACCTGGCGGGAGAGCGGCGCGCGAAGCTCGACGAGGCTCTTCGGCTCTTCCAGCTCTCCCGAGAGGTCGATGACTTGGAGCAGTGGATCACCGAACGGGAGCTCGTCGCTAGTTCACAAGAACTCGGCCAGGACTACGACCATGTCACCGTGAGTGCTATAGACATAATAGATTATCCTAAGTGAATATTATCCCAAGTGGACAAACTGTACGCCGGCCTGAAAGACCTGGCGGGAGAGCGGCGCGCGAAGCTCGACGAGGCTCTTCGGCTCTTCCAGCTCTCCCGAGAGGTCGATGACTTGGAGCAGTGGATCACCGAACGGGAGCTCGTCGCTAGTTCACAAGAACTCGGCCAGGACTACGACCATGTCACCGTGAGTGCTATAGACATAATAGATTATCCTAAGTGAATATTATCCCAAGTGGACAAACTGTACGCCGGCCTGAAAGACCTGGCGGGAGAGCGGCGCGCGAAGCTCGACGAGGCTCTTCGGCTCTTCCAGCTCTCCCGAGAGGTCGATGACCTGGAGCAGTGGATCACCGAACGGGAACTCGTTGCCAGCTCGCAGGAACTCGGTCAGGATTACGACCATGTCACCGTGAGTGCTATAGACATACTAGGGTAGTTCTATGCGATTATTCAGTCGCAACAATCAAGTCATTACCATTCCCAAATTATTGACGAACTGCGTATAAATAGTGGAGTCATTTTCGATTATCTTGTAGCAGACGCATGCTTGTCTGCTATTCTGGCATAATAGTCTCGTTTGCTTTTATAAAACGGTAAATAAAGTGGTGATGGTAATGAACAAAAAAAAACGCGTAACAAAATCGCATAGAAACACCGATTTTTGGTAACTAAAAGGGAATGTTTCATACAAACATTTTGGGAAATGTAGAGGATCTTATTATGGGCCGTGTGGTGACAGCAGTACCCCTCCTGCCGCCCAGAGACCTATTCAACGGTCTTCTCAAACTAGTAATTCAAAATTTATTGACAAATTTTGCTGTCTGGGCGGCAGGAGCATACTTTTGTCACCACCCCAACTCTTTTCGTGGTGTCGTAAGAGTCGGCTAAGGGATTTCAGTGTCACTGACCATTTTTTTATCGAAGATTGGTAATGGGCAGCAGTATCATGAATCATAGTGATCACACTACTACGATCGTCAACCCACTTGCCCAGCGTGGCGATTATGGGCATTTACCTTTATTTAATGTTACGCATATTTTATAGGAGAGGCCTACGTCCAGCAGTGGACTGAGATAGGCTGATGATGTGATCTGTATTAAAACTTGGATTTGAATCTTACCTAGTTTAAGTTTGACGTAACGTGTAGCGATTCCTTTTATCTATTCGGCCAATCAACTTTTACATCGACATATTTTCTGTCTCCTGCGTTACTTTTCATAAACTTTCAAATGTACGTCAATTAATACTATACACATATTTACAATGAAAAACCGTCGGAACCTAAATGTATCGATGTGAACTCGTGTGAGGCCTAACGCCTGTACAATTTATAAGCATTTGTAGCAAACTTGATAATAATAATAATTTATTAATTTATTTGCACAGCATTACAGTTGTTAAACGAATACACTGAGAAAATACAAACTATACAAACATTTTAAGCATAACGTATGTTACAAATTTACAAAGTTGATACATACGGCCTATCCATCGCCTCGCAAAAATTCAAGCATTACCGATATACAAGCACCCATCGCCATGCAAATAAGTCGCACTCGGGTGCTGATACCAGAAGCGCATATAGCAGAGCCAGGGCACGTGGAATGGGAGAGTTTCTATGTGCTACCGAACGCGCCGTAGCTATCGCTAATATGGGTCGCACACGCGGCCTAAGGGAGATTTTTGATGAAATTGTCACCTGCGTTACGGGACAAAATAGTTTCGATCGTTCTTCGGCCCAAACACTAAACCCTTTTCCATTTCAGTTGCTATGGGAACGCTTCAAAGAATTCGCGCGTGAGACCCAAGCGGTCGGGTCCGAGCGTGTGGCTACCGCCGAACGCATCGCCGACCAGATGATCAGCATGGGACATTCCGATAACGCCACCATCGCGCAATGGAAGGAGGGTCTTAAGGAGACGTGGCAAGACCTTCTGGAGCTCATCGAGACACGTACTCAGGTTTGTTAACATCATTATCCTCCTAATAGTGCGGCTCCATTGAGGCGGAGAGATGTGCAAAATTGACCAATTACATTCTTCAAATTCAAAATTCGAAACACTGTCATGCAGTCTCATTGGCCAAATTTGCACATCTCCGCTCCTCTCCGCCTCAGTGGGGCCGCACCCTTAGCCTTCAGTACTGTTCTGCGATCATATTTAAACATGGACATCTAAGGCGAATTCAAAATCAATTATGCAGTGAGAGTTTTCGATATTTTTTTCTGCTACCAGCTGTCAGATTCATAGGTACTGAACTTGAAATTCTATTGTATTTGGAATTTTTTTGATATTGTAATGGATTACGATGAGAAAACGGTCGCTGATTAGAAGATTGTGCACTATAACATGGGCACAAAATCACTAGGGTGGACAGTTCAATAATAAGTAAACGCCGATGTGGTTCATTAGAGGTTTAATCAAAGACTAAGCAATCAAATACAAAACTACCTACGTAATGTTTAGCTGTGCTACCCACATTCTATCATCAATCACACCGTTGGCATCAAGTAGGGGTATAGCGTTGAAAATTTCCGGATAAAATCCCGTTTCTTTCCAAACAGCTGGTTTTTTTTCGGGATTTTTTCGAAAATATTAATGAAATTTTCCGCTTTAATTGTCAACTCTAAACCAAGGAGAATTAGGTCTAATTTTCACTTATACCAGGAGTACGCGATGTCACCGAGGAAAAATCAATTGAAACGGATTGAAAGGAGTGACAGTGACAGTGACATTGATTATTTCTGTAAAACCCCGAATAAAACGGAAAAAACGAAATTTTCATCAATTCCCGAAAAAAAAAAATTGATTTTTTCCGACATTTTCAACGCTGGGTATGATGATGTGATCTCAAAGAACAGTTGAAGTTTGATTTTTTCTTTTTTTTCAAATTTAAATTTGATGATTATTAAACTACTCTTATAACTCCAGATGCTGATGGCTTCCCGCGAGCTCCACAAGTACTTCCACGACTGCAAAGACACGCTGCAGCGAGTGAACGAGAAGGCGCGAGGCGTAAGCGACGAGTTGGGCAGAGACGCACTCAGTGTGGGAGCCTTACAACGCAAGCACCACACTTTCATGCAAGACCTCACTACACTGCAACACCAGGTATTTTATTTAAATATTTTTATATATTCCTGTACTTTTATTTGTCATTTATAGGGTCGTGAACACACGTTTAAACCCCTACCTTACAGATATCAAAATAAGTCTATATTGTCTATTCCCTCCGCATTAGGTGTAGTCGGACAGTGCGTTTTTTGCATTTTAAGACACCTCGTGTATACAAGATTTAATGAAATACATGGCTGTCAACCTAATTTAAAAAAAATCTGATGAACAGTAAACCATAGAGGAGCTTTCTTTTTTAATTTTGACGTCTCCCGCACAACCTTGATGATGAATAAAATTGTGTTTGACTAAGAATATTTCTAATATTTACAATTTTATTTAAAAATAAATGTGTGGTCGTAGAAAAAGTATTGTATGCAACATTGTTTAACTAAGTCAAAAAATGCTCGCGGCGTCTTTAATAACAATTTTCGGCTTCGCCTCTAATTTGTTACCCACGCCACTCACCTTTTTTGACCTCTCTTAAACAAGGGTTGCATAAAATACTATTTTATACTCCCGTACTTTTATTTGACATTTACAGGGTCGTGAACACACCTTTAAACCCCTGCCTTATAGATGTCATGTCTATATTGTCAATTCTCTATAAATGCATCCGAGCATACATACATATTACATATATTAGGAATGTTATTTTGTTTTGCTGTTATCCTATAGTGTGGGATATCTCTTTAAAAGAATATGGGTCCCAAAAGAAAGTTTTTTTCTAAAGTCTATATTTTAGGAGATAGCCGCTCGAGAATAAAAAAATTGTGTTTCTGTCCGAGAATAAAAAAAATTTTGATCCGTGGATCTAAAAAATAAGAAAAAAAATCATGAATAAAGAAGCTTATACAATACTTTAAAATAAAACTATTTCGAAAATAATCGGCTTAGCCTTTTTTGAACAACTACGGAACTCTACACTGAGCATGGCCCGACATCCTCTTGGCCGGTTTTTTGGATAAGGCTCTACATGGGCCGAGCGTTTCATCATCGCTATGACTTCGGTGGCAGCCTTAGCACACGAATCCCTTGAGAGATGTATGATTTTTTGGATATCTTAGTAGACGTAGTTGAGAAGTACATACCAAGATTAGGGTGTTACTTATAATTGCAATTTTCTATGGGGCACCCTCTCATTTTGTTATTTGATAAGTAAACCATATTTGTTTTTTTTTTCAATTATTATAAACAAAAGAGATCGCTACCGAAGTAACAAAAAAATGACTAATTATTTTGCCTTCCTTGAACTTCGTACTTCGGAAGCGACCCCTAATTTTTGTTTATAATATAAAAAAAAAACAAATGTGGTTTACTTATCAAATAACAAAATGAGAGGGTGAGAGAAAATTTGCAATCGGGAGAGTATAGCTCCTTTATTGGTTCGAACATCCTACAAAATTGCAAAAATAAGAAGCACCCTAACCAAGATATCTAAAAAAAAATTGGTTGCCTGTAAAGTCGGTATACGGGCGAAAGTTTTACGTGACATCGACACTTTTTATGTCTGTCTCTCTCGCTCTTAGGCGGGCTAACCATGCCCGAGTGGAAGGGACGCGTGCCTCTCACTCGCTCTCATTGTGAGCGCATAACGTGAGCGGAGCGTAACGCAGTTTCTTGAAGTGTCACCCGGCAAACCAATTTATAAGACGTTGTCACGTCAAAAAAACAAATGTAGTTTACTTATCAAATAACAAAATGAGAGGGTGAGAGAGAATTGCAATCGGGAGAGTAAAGAGCTCCTTTATTGGTTCGAACATCCTACAAAATTGCAAAAATAAGCACCCTAACCAAGATATCTAAAAAAAATATGAGATACCGACGGAAATCGGGTAATAATGTTGCCGCCGAAGTCACGGTTGAAACTCAGAAATGCCCATACGTATATCTGTTATAGGTGGAAGCAATAAGCTCAGAATGCGGCCGGCTCGGCGCATCATACGCCGGCGACAAAGCCGCCGAGATAACTCGCCGCTCCGCCGAAGTGGCCGAGGCCTGGGCCGCACTTCAGGCCGCCTGCGCCGCCCGCAAAGCCAAGCTTGAAGACGCCGATGACCTGTATCGGTTCCTTAACCAGGTCCGCAACCTCACGCTGTGGATGGACGACGTGGTGCGACAGATGAACACTGGCGAGAAGCCGAGGTACACATCACGTTTATCAGCCTATGGGCCGATTGCAAAAAAACAAAAATCAAGATCGCGTCAATTGTGTTAACCCTTTGAGCCCCAGCGTCACCATATGGTGACGGAAGTACATAAGCACTCCAAATGCCTGGGATTCGACGGGTTAATAAAGTTAGTCATACAACAAGTATAGGCAGTAAAAAACGGCGATACTTTTAAAAAATGTTGATGACTCTTAGACAATTTTAATTTGTCGCCTTTTTTCACTGCCAAAAATCGACCCCTATCTCAATATATGCTGGACGTAAGCCTCTTATTAACTACGCGTATGGATGCGTATGGAAGCGTAGTTAATAGGAGAAGCGGATCGTAGTAGCGTATATGATGTCGCTGCCATCATCAACATTTTGTAAACCTTCTGTAAACGAATGGTCAGTGATACTTCATTCCTCAAACAAGTCCGGAACCTCACGCTGTGGATGGACGACGTGGTGCGACAGATGAACACTGGCGAGAAACCGAGGTACACTACACATCATATTTGTAGGTGGAATCAGTTTAGAATGCGAGCGTATCGCCCGCCATCCCTATACAAAGTCAAAGGGCCGACGACCTCTACCGGTTCCTCAACCAGGTCCGCAACCTCACGCTGTGGATGGACGACGTGGTGCGACAGATGAACACTGGCGAGAAACCGAGGTACACACACATTTATTTTATCAGTATGAAAAATACATAATTAATTTCCTATACGCGAAAACCTGTAATTGGCTTTGCTGTTACATATTGAACAAAACCTGTATTTGTTACTGTTAGCTGTTGGTTTTCTAAATAAATAAAATAAAATATTAAGGCCTTAATCAAAACAAAAATCAAGATCGCGTCAATTGTGTTAATAAAGTTAGTCATACAACAACTATAGGCAGTAAAAAACGGCGATACTTTTGAAAAATGATGGCTCTTAGAAAATTATAATTTGTCGCCTTTTTCGTTGCCAAAAGTTGTCACACAAAATTTAATTTCGTACCACAACCTATTCAAAGTTAAAGGGCGCCGGCACTGAAGTATTGAAAAATAAAACTTCATTGTTTAAAACAAACCATTTTATTAGTTTTAAATATCATGTTTCTTAGTAACATTTACTATTTAAGAGCTACACAACCGATATCCAAAGTAAAATAAAGAATTTGTTTTTAAAGTTCGATTCCGCATCGTATCGTATCGTATCATCGGAGAAATCAGGTGTAATTTTTTGTTCCTCTCGAATCTGTTGAACAGCATTATAGCCAGTAAAAAATCTTTACTTTTTTTAAAACACTTTTTTAACCCTCTAATGCATACGAAGCCAAATATGGTTTCATTGGTTTTGGACTCTATTGACTGCTGTTAGGGTTCAAATTTGAAATGCATTTTTGCCTGTCTTATGCATTAGAGGGTTAATACTAATTTTAGTAAGTTTTAAAACCTTGCGAACTTTTACCTCGTACTTGGCAAAAACGTACGTAAATTCAAGTTTTATTAAAAGGACTACTTAAGTTAGCAAACAATTACACGTCATATTGGCTAGGTGGGAGGGGGGGATCCAGAAAATATCACCAAATGTCACCGGGAGGTTGGGGGGGTCTAAAACAGACTAAAATTGTATGACGTGATTAATGGACAAGCCTTTGGCCTGAAACCCTTCGTTTCCCGTCCTCTATAGTAATGCATTATTACTTTTTTAACCAGGGACGTAAGCGGCGTCGAACTCCTCATGAACAACCACCAATCCCTAAAAGCCGAGATCGACACTCGCGAAGACAACTTCTCCGCTTGCATCTCACTCGGCAAAGAGCTGCTTGCGAGACAGCACTACGCAGCCGCCGATATTAAGGATAAGTTGCTGCAATTGACCAATCAGAGGAACGCGCTGCTTCGCCGATGGGAGGAGCGTTGGGAGAATCTACAACTCAGTTAGTATATGTTTCACAGATGTCATATATACCATAGATCAAGCAAACGTACTTAGCGTGTCAAATGAACTCAGTGAAATCCACTGAGTTGTCCGTCTTTGAAGTTGAAGTGAACAAAAATATTAATAGGCTTAGGACTTTTCATAGCATATCGTGGTTCTAAAATCCTTGGAGCCGCTATGTGTAAAGTTTTCGAAGTCAAAGTCAAAGTATATTGTAATATAAAATATAATGATTTATTCCTACTGTCATATCGTTACTGAGTTAATTAAAATCGAACGTAATTAATTTTAATAATCGAACTGAATGCATGTGCACGTTTTTGTTTTGACATTCCACCTCGGACTCATGTTACCCCTTATCTGAATAAAAATGGATTAATGAATATGGAGTCACGACGTTTATTACATTTTGCCTGTATGCTTTTTGGTATCGTAAAGACAATGCGGCCACAATATCTGTACGAGAAATTAATTTTTTCAGAGAGGCATATTCGAGGAACTACTCGTTTACTTTGTTCACGGCACAGCACCGCCACATTTCGTGGCAGCTTTAAATACTCTGCCACGAAGTGCTGGAATAATATACCGCCTATCAGGAACTCATTGTCAGTGTATTCGTTTAAGGGAAATTTCAAAAAATACACTTGCACTATTTTTTTTCCAAGGCACCCAATTGAAAAACCTTCTTGGCTTATGATTGGACTAGTATCTCATTTCAACTCTAAAGTAAGGAGAAGAAGGTGCATAGCTTCCTGTTAAAGATGGAATCTTCAAAACTTATCGAAAAAAAAAACACTTTTTTTTAAACGTTCGTAGCTCACGACTGATGCGGCTGAGCGGTTGCTGCATAGCGAGAGGGGCAGGGTGAAATGGCGTCATGCATAATACAGCCATTGAGCAAAAAAATACTACTATTTCACTAGTTATTGCGTTCATCCGATCTTAGCCGGGGGTATCTTAAGTCGTATAAGTCGACAAACGTCAGTTTTGTTTTTTGTTCGGAAGTGACATGTAATTTATACGATAGATTCGAAACTTTCGAGAAAAACAAAATGATACTTTCGCCATTTTCATCGCTATTTCCGATCTAAGACTTTTTCTAGTTTGTCTTGAACCTAATTGTCTAGTTTTTTTATGGTTTCTGATATAACTAATTTCGTATGCAAATTTAAGAAATCAAGTTCGATTTTTTAAATTAATTACCTTCGATTAAAATTAACACAGTAACGATGTGACAGTAGGTATAAATCATTATATTTAATATTACAATATACTTTGACTTTGACTTCGAAAATTTTACACATAGCGGCTCCAAGGATTTTAGAACCACGATATGCTATGAAAAGTCCTAAGCCTAAATATTAATAATGCCTCCTTAAGTAATATTAATTGCAACAACACAAAAAAATATGAATACTCAAGGGCCTGAGACATATTTAAAATCATAGGCAAGTAACAAATTCAGTACAAAATCTGACACGCTCGGCCGCCATACAAATGAATGAACTTGTTTTTTCTATCCAACTCTAATTCTGTGATATGTTTACAAGTCTTTGGTGTACTAGTCAGGTAGTCTAGCCACTCAATGAGAGTTTTTGTACTTTTCTGCCACTATGGCGCGGTGAGATGGCAGCACTGTGGTCCATGGTCCAAGGAACTGTCAAAACGAATACGCAAATGTATTTTTGTACATATTTTTGGGTCATTTATTCTTAAAACCATTACTTTAGCAATGTTATTTTCTAAAATAAAAAAAATGTTCTAAGTTAATTCCCATGAAAGTATCAAAGTTATAGTATTTTTTTTAGTACTGTGATTTTGAGCTCCTGTTTTAGAGCTCAATCTTCAGTTCGGCGACCGTTTACTATACTCTGTTTGGTTAGGTATTTAAAAAAAGATAAACAATCTTGAAGTATCTTTTTATTTAAAAAAATGCATTTATAAATCCAAACTATGTACTTAATGGATCAAAACAATGTAAATCACTGTATTTCCTTGTTATATTATGTACACCGTGTTTTTATTGATTTCCGTTAAATTGGACAGGTTACTTGGGACATTAATTGAAGTCGCCTGGTATATGGGTTTTTTTAATTTCGTATTTTTTTTTGTTTTCATACATAATAATTGCATTGGCAAGTGTGAGAGAACCTTAAGAATAACATCTCAGGCGACTGACGGCTGCTGACGGCACATGTCAAAATAAGTAACATTAGGATGTAATAAAGGTTGCAATACACTTGTTCAGTCAATATTTTTTTAATAACTCAATAACAGTATCGGTTAAGACACTAGTTTCTTAGAGAAACTGATTATTTTTGACCTAAATAAGCTTCCCTTAAATTTAACGGAAATCAATAAAATACGGCGTATATTTGCTAAAACTTATTTTCTACTCGTAGTTTGCAATAAAAAGATACTGCAAGATTGTTTACCTTTTTTAAATACCTAACCAAACAGAGTATAGTCTTAATCCATTACAATATCAATAAACTTCCAAATACAATAGAATTTCGACATTTTATGTTCAGTACCAATGAATCCTATGAATCTGACGGCTGTTTGGTCTAAACGCCTACGTAGCGCCGCCTAGTGGCAGAAAAAATATCGAAAACTCTCATTGCTTTACGCTACCAGGGTCGCGTTTTATAAAGTTACAATTTACAATTTCGCTGTTTGCCTCTCTAATGCACGCACTTATGGGTTAGAAAGAGAGGCAAACAGCGAAATGGTAAATTGTAACTTAATAAAACGCGACCCAGGGGCCCGTTTCTCGAAAGCTTGTAACTTGTAATACAAGTGGAAGTCTCTTTTTGACACCATAAGTTAGATAAGGTTTTCCGCTTGTATTACAAGTTATAAGCTTTTGAGAAATAGGCCGCTGACATTCTTATTTTACAAGCTTAACCAAAATTTCAAGCAAGTGAGTGGCTAGTAGGTAGAGTCTGGCTAATGGAATATTGCCCCAACTTTTGGCGGGAAATTCAAAAAATCTAGCGCTGGATGTGTGACAAGCCCCAGATTTTTTGAATTTCCCGCCAAAAGTTGGGGCAATATTCCATTAGCCAGACACTACAGGTAAATTCACCAAAGCTGGCACGAATGGATTGAACGACATCTATCATTGTGTGCATACGGTCCTGCTATACCAACTTGTATCTACCTATTGTAATTTTGGTATTCACACATAGATACTTTCTTTTACTTGATCCATTCGTGTCAGCTTTGGTGAATTTTCCTGTAGTGATTTTCTTACAAAGATAGGGGTTCTGGGTTCGAACCCCGGTGAGGGCATTTATTTGATTGGTTAACATAATATTTATTTTGTTCCTTGGTTTGATTATATTTTTTTAAGTATGGATCGTCGCTTAGTATCCACAATACAAGCCTTAAATGAGCTTATTGTGGCATTGAATTCGTTAAAGCCGATTAATCGGTTACAAAATGTATTGTATGTTATGTATTGAACAAGGAAATATTCCAATATTAATCCACAAAACAAATACCTATATTGCCTTGATGTCATATTAAATACCTATTTTCCCGTTATTAAAACATCATCAATTAATAGACCTATTTTAAATCACATTACCTCATTCATATTGTCATTTGATCAACGTATATGTACACTCTTAATAATTCAATCAAAATTCGTGCGCTGAAAAGCATCATCTCAATAGAAAAATGTTTACATTCGGTACGTATTCCCTTCAGTTCTCGAAGTGTACCAGTTCGCTCGCGACGCGGCCGTCGCTGAAGCTTGGCTCATAGCTCAAGAGCCGTACCTCATGTCCCAAGAGTTGGGACACACCATCGATGAGGTCGAGAGTCTCATTAAGAAGCATGAGGCGTTTGAGAAGTCTGCAGCGGCTCAGGAGGACAGATTCAGCGCGCTACAGAGACTCACTACGGTAGGCAAACATTTCAAGTATCTTATAATCTGTTCCACAATCTCCATCAATAAAAAAAATGCGTGTGATTCTCCGAGGAGCGCTTTAAAGGTACATTCCGACTAAACGAGCATTCGCTATTCTAACCCCCTACTCTACGAAATTCGATCGTTACACAAAACGTGATTCGTTGGTTGGAGTAGGGGATAGAATAGCGAATGCTCGTTTGGTCTGAATGCACCTTAACCACTTGGATTCGTTATTGTCGTCTCGCGATTATTAGCAAGAAGGCCGAGTAGCAATAACATTGGTTATGCTAAATTAGGTATTGGTGTTGTACGTTTACATTAAAATAACACTCTTAGGGTCATCTGTATGTTTAGCACATGGTTGGTATGTCACTATGTCGCCGCGAGATAGATTTTCCATCTTTTGCTAACTATATGACTAAAAGAGGTATGGATAGTCCATCTCGCAGCGACATATTGTCGCACTAATCCTGTGCTAAGCCTATTGTTGTAACAATACTTGCCGAGATGACAATGACGAAATAAAAACGCCGAATATTCGCCCGACAAATTCAAATTTTCTATGGCAAACTTGTTTGTGCATATATTTTTTGAATTTGCCTTTGTCTACTGACAGATTGTTGGACAGATATTAGATAAATATTTTGATTTTTGTTCCCATCTCGGACGTTGGTGAACTTGTTGTTTTTTTTGCATTTGATATCTAATATTTATAATTCACTGTGGCATGCTTTGAAGATTTTATTCGGTGTATGTTGTGGTTGTGGTGCTAAAGTTCAAATATGGGATAATTTAATTATCAGTGGGATTCTATATGACCTAGTTATGCAATTAAAATGTCAAAATTAATATAATATTACTCATTTTATGGAGAGAGGAGTTATATTATTTTACGTTCGAAATTGTAAATACATAATGCATGGGCAAAGTAGTTCTGTTTTTGTTAAAACTAGCTTTTTCATTCACTAGATTTACTTGTTTAGAAGTGATTTTCGAATGTTTAATTGAAACATTTTTTTTTTTGTAAAGTGACATTCGAATATCACTTCTGTATTGATTTGCATTTGCACTGTTTATTTAGTTGCACTGTTTCTCACTCATAACTTTCTTTTTCTTTTTAACCAACAATAGCTTGAACTGCGTGAAACGACACTTTGGCCTAGTGTTGAACCATGGGAAAAATATGACGATTCCACATTCTCCTTCCAACCTCCTTCTCCACTGAAAAAACATCCCATCTCCTTACCACCGAATTCTACCCAACCAATAGGAGTAGTTGTCAGAGAAATCATATTTAAAACCGGTAAATTCAAAATGGAGGAAACAATCCAACGCAGAGAATTAACGTTGGACTGTTCTAAGAAGTTTGAAAGAAACGACTCTTTTTTATGGACGAAAGTAGGAGGAAACAGCTTATCGACAATTTCGGAAACCAGTAGCCCTCCTTATAGTCCTCTTAGGCGAAGTACTCTCTCACCAGACATATACAGCTCAGTGTTTTTCGAATATCCTACCGAACCGGAAGCTCATACTCATAGTATTACTTTCTCCTGCATAGATTTCATTTTATGGGAGAGACTGTCGGCCCTTTGGGTATATCCGAACGTGTCACTAATAAGGCATAGCAGTGAATCTTCATCTAGGTCTGGAAGCGTTAAGAACTTCTTCAGAAAACTGTCAAGGAAGAGTAAACCTTCCGAAGACAGTATAAGCGATGTTGCGGTTCTCTCTTTACCAGGACTCACCAGTAGTAACAAAGCTGTGAACGAATTGGGAAAGGAAGTAAAGTCCATACCTTTAAGCCACTCCCTACTCCTACTTGTCCAAACTCGTAAACTCCTTTACCCTGAAGCTGAATGGTACTATAACTACTTGGATAGTGTAAGTGGTGACTGGATTATCGCATGCCGCTGTTTATGCTTATTGGTAAAATGCACGGCCTCTTATGCTTATGCTTTCACATCGAACATGTTAAATGTATAATAAATTAGAATCAGAAATATATCTGTGACAAACCAAGCATAATTATTTCCAGGGGAATATAAAATATAAATATGAGAATCTTTATTATGTTGCATTATGTGTCGCAGTGTGACTAAAGCGCAGTTTATTCTAATAACGGGGCTTAGCCCAAAACAATTTTTTTTAAATGTACGATTAGTTTTATTATAAGTAATTTTTTTTGTCCGATCGTTTTATTTTTACCAATGAACTTGAATGATTCGAAATAAACATTCTACATTTCAACAAACAATTGAAACCGAGGAATGCGATGCAGATTTTTAGTCAAACCTTGAGCATTATTTGATTCAAAATTCAGATTTTTAAAATAATTAACTTTCTAAGAAAAGTTAATTGAGAAGCAATATACTTGAAAATTTACACTTGACAATAACAGATTGTAGCCATTCGCAACGTTGGACAACTAAGCAGTTTCCGCGTTGCATTGATCATTCGGAGGAAATAAACTTTATTGTGCGGTCAATCTAAATATTTGTCAAATGTTAATACTTGAAAACGATTGCTAGTAATTTGTATACCCGTAAAAGCCGGGGTCATGGTAACACACTATATAATACAGGAGCATTCCATGATCTGTCCCGTATAAACGCGTGTTATATTCCGATAGTTTGAGTTTTCTTCCGATTTTTGAGCAATTTTTGACTCTGGGTGCATAGACAAGTTGCCAATCGCTAACACTTAATCGTCAATCGTAAACGAAAGGCAGCTAACTGCCTTTCTCGCACTAATATGAAAGCATGACAGAGAGGGAAAACTACGATACGCTACTAAGCGTTAGCGATTGGCAATTTGGCTAAGCATCCTGGTTACGAAAGAGAACTTGGTTAATAGAAGTTACAATTTTGAGAAAAACGGTTGTACGGGACATCGGTGGACTTTTTCGTAGCATCTATTTCACGGTGTTTCTATGCGATTTTGTTACGCGTTTTTTTATGTTCATTACCATCACCACTTTATTAACCCTTTTATAAAAGCAAACGAGACTATTATGCCAGAATAGCAGACAAACATGCGTCTGCTACAAAATTATCGAAAATGACTCCACTATTTATACGCAATTCGTCAATAATTTGGGAATGGTAATGACTTGATTGTTGTGACTGAATAATCGCCCTCCTAAGGCCCGGGCCTTTTAAAATATTTTAGTCAGAAAGACCGAGGTGGCGTTTTAAAGAACAAAAAATGGCGACCATTGGTAAGTCCTGACGTCATGGAATTAATGTTTACATTGTGATTGAACGACCTTTAAAATTTTATTACCCAGGACTTAATGATGAACGCCATTTTGTTCTTTTAGAAGGCACTTGGGACTTAGGAGGATAGAACTGCCCTTCAAACCCTTCTCTCCACCCACAGTTCGAAGTGAAAGAGATGAAGCGCCGCCAAGAACTCGCCGAGGCCGCAGAGCGCGAGCGCCGAGAACGCGAACAAGCGGAGGCCGCCGCTCGCGACGCCGTCGACCGCGCGGAACCCGAACCGCCACAAGGTAACACTCTACCTGTACCGATCATGGTTTCCCGAAATTACCGTTATTTTGCGTGTTCTTATTACCTCCTAGTGTTGATTTCCGGATTGAATTCCGTATCTATCCAAATAGATCGTTTTATTCCGGATTTTTTCAAAAATCAATGTAAGTTTACACTTTAAACCAATGCGAATTAGGTCTAATTTTCACTTATACTAGGAGAACGCGATATCATCCAGGAAAAGTCAATTGAGACAAATTGTAAGGAGTGACAGTGACATTAATTATTTCTGTAAAATTCCGAAAAAAAGAAATACAACGAAATTTTCATACGTTCCGGAAAGAAACATTTGATTTTTTCCGACATTTTCAACGTTATATTATAACCTCTTGAGGTTCATATTTGAGCGTATTCCAAAAAAAATCCCGTAAACCAGATTCTTCTAGATCTGGACGTGTTTGGACTCATTCGAATCAGAATCACGAGCTGATTCGATCTAGATAATAAAAATTACGGTAAAAAATTTTCATACAAAATTTTAAATTCCTTTACGTGACGCTCGTAGTAAGTTCTATTTATTTGGGACTTTATTTTTTATTATCTAGATTGAATTAGCCATGATCCCCCCCAGACACAAGAACCAGGTATAAGAACACACAAAAGCATTGGTGACTGATGTTAAGTTACAGTCTTTTAAATTCACTCAAAGTATCTTCCGCTATGAAGACCGCAAAATCTGACACGTTCTTAATGTCAGTAAAATGAAGATTGTGTCAGGTATTTTAACGGTCTTCATTCAGTTCAGATACTATTGCCAGTGACTATTTGTAATACAAATGTTTATTTCGTGCTCTTAAGTAATGTAATAGATAATGATGAATTTACTGTATACGTCAAATTTGCGCTTACGTAAATACAAATAATATGAATTATCATAGTCGCAATACTAGTAATACTATATCAGTCAGTATTACAAGTATTGGTAATACTCTTATTGCGACTGGAAAACATAATTTGGAAAACTTGGATCATGACTAAGTTACTGTTGTAATTTTAAACTACTTGTTTTGACATGATACAAGTTCAACCAAAATAATTTAAGCACTAAACAGATTGTTAAGAAAATTTCATACTAAGTCAAACAAAACTCTAAAAAGTTAACACTTCAAATCACAATTGCAATTTAAGCACGCATGTGTACTGTCTATTAGCACTACGAAGAATAATACGAGAAACTTCCATAATAGGCGAAATACGGTAGACTAAGGCTTTTGTTACACTTGCTGCGTTTTACAGTATGCGGTCAGGATAACAATGTTATCTTAGGCAAGGATTACACCTGTGATTTCTTACGTAATTTCTAGTGACAGCACTATACTAAAGAATGAAGTAGTGATAATCACCTCTCATTCGCTTGATGTGCGAATGACATGTCCTCGCCAGACAAAGGATTAAAGACTTCGGAACCGGCTATCTGGAACCGAAGGAGGTCAAAACTCTACCGCTAGGGTCTATCCTCAAACATATTGAGTTGATAGAACAATCCCTGGGGTAGGCGAAACAGGGGGCAATTACACAAAAGACCCCAATGGGTCGAACTGTATCCGTAAGGGCCCCACCAATAAGATGAGATAAGAAAGTATAGCTCCGTGCTTGCTTATAACAACAAACTTACTTATTATAGTAAGTTGTAGAACTCACGTAACAAATCGCAGGTCTAATCCTGGCCTTGCAGACCTGACAGTGACAACAGACCGCAAAACACATCCAGTGTAACAAAGGCATTACACAGGTGAAGAATCATGTGCTAAGCTTAACAGCTTAGCACAATGATTCTTCAACCTTGCCTACTGCAATTTCGTCTATTTTTTCCACTAACTTTCACCGACAACTGGTGATCGCAGCTTGCATATTGCAGTAACACTAAAAGTTTATACTTCAGCGAATATTCAAACGATAAGAGTAAGCACATGCACTTCGGTAGGTCATGGAAGGCTTACGGCATCGCTTGCCGCTTTTCATGTAAATTCATTGCCCTTTATCGGTGCTCGGGCGGCGAACGATTTCACAAATTACGTGCTCGTCTTGGCTGGCATTTATTTAGAGATTCAATAATTTAAAGATGTACTACAATTACTTCTCTTTACCAGAACACAGTGCTCGTTTTAAAATGTACATAAAAATATGAATAGAAAATGTATTAATAGATTATTAAAATTTTGTATGTTTGTGTGCCAAACTGAACTTTATTACGTAGAGTTGATAATTGGTTAATAATTACAGGGTTGGTAAAAAAACTAAAACTATTCACATAATTTAGTATACTAAAAAACCCCTGTTTGATCTGAAAAGCAACATCATCATTTTGAATCATGTACGCTTTTGTCAATGGGATGGGTTGATCCCGGCTCAATGTGTTTCTTAAAGGAGATATCCCATATCTGGCAAGTAATGAGTGACAAGCCTGAATCGAATGTTACACTCAAGTTGTGGGCAAAACGAAGCTAGATATCTACTTACCTATATTTCATGCACCTTATTTATACTAAGACATAGACTACGAAGATACAGCAAGCGTCTAGTATTTCAAATGTCAAAACAAATGCCACCCAAGCACTACCACGGTCCCAAATCTCACGTTCGCCGCGCGCGCCCCTCTGAGTTGCGGGATACTTACCGATGTGTTGTCCACACATGCACACGCGTAGTCGTAAGGAGAACGTCCACTAAAGCGGCTGAGAAGGCCCAAGAACGACCACACTCCCAGCCAGGTAACCGAGCGCTTATATACTGTATACCAGGCTATAAAATATCTACGCATGGGCTTCGGTAGTTGGTGTCTACGTTTTTTAGGGTAACACCGCTCGAGCTCAACTTGGGACACGATTTTGTATTTTTTGTAGTAGGGAATGCAAAACCATACAATCTGTTTTGCATTTCCTAAACCGTAGCTTTATAGGCTGACCCCCTTATTCATAAAAAACACTTGCAATACATGTTGTAGTTCATCTTGTTTTGTCCCAAACCAAATGCAGATGTCAAACTGACAGAAGAACAAGCGATTAATTAGCCGATGGAGTTTTAATGAACGTTTATGAATAACGGCATTTATGTGTAAAACTACGGTTAGGATAGGTTTTTTTGTAGTTGGGGCTAAATAGCACTTTTCTGTATTAATGCACGACTTTTAACACTCATCACCATATGTTTTGTTCGAGGTGATGGTATCACGTTTTGTTTTCTCACGCCATTCGTCGATTTTTTATTCATGTTCATATACATTTAATTGTCATTGAAAATATCGCTGTACATTTAGGTGCTTAGAAATATCTAAATTCGATTCTACACAACTTGTGTGTGTGTTTAGATATTTTTGAGAAACCTTTACAGTACTGATTTTTTTGATGGTCTATACAACCGGTATTTACATTTTTTAGTGTTTACATTTCTACAAGTTAATAATATCAAACAGTATATACATGTCATGTCATATTATAAGCTTTTATGTCGCCTATACAAATATAATTTAACTTAGTAAATACCGGTCCTTCTTAGTCATCCTCATTTTACATGTAAACTTTATTTTATTTAAATAGCCATGTTTCCTTATTATATTATGTACTGTGTCACGTCTAATCACGGTGAAGGTTTGATACTCTATCCTTGTCACTCTAGTTATATATTTAGTAACGTGTGTCGTGCCGTCTCTATCTGATGCTGTCATTAAGGTAGGTGTGTGTCACATATCGCTTCTATTTCTTGCTATTTTATGCACTAAAAATATACATTTACAGTGTATTTGTATCTCTGTGTTATATAATAGCTTTGCTTTTTATATCTACTGCTTTGTGTTATAGCTTTATTCTGTGTGCTTTAGAAATAAATATGTCATTAGGGAAAATCATCCTAACCTAACTGAAAACCGGTTAGCCTACCAAATATTATAAAATATAACAAATGGGTTAAACATGTAGCTATAGGTGAAATGAAAATGACTGATAAATTTATTATTAGGTAGGGTCTAATCTTTACTTATTGTTCCTATACTGTGATCTTAATTTAAGTAGATAAATATTTAGTAGCATTAAACTATGCACTGTGCATGCTTGCATGGTATTACCGTTGTCTTTTCATTTATATTGAATATGTAAGCGTATTGAAGTTATTCGTCTACAAGTCCATATTATTTTGGAATCATTATGAGCCAGGTATAGGGAATGCAACCCGGTTTTGGAAAGTATGTTATTCGTCGTAATTTCTTCGAACAAAAAACCGGTTTGCATGCCCTACAGTACTATAAAATATTCTTACAAGTTTTTTTTAAATGAGCTTACATATTCATTTGGCAAATAGTGTAGAACCCCAAGTTATAAGTTACATCGATTATACTCGTGTCTTATGGTTGCTAATTGTAAATCATAACAACAAAAACAAAAATACATAAAAACAATGTATGTCACAGCCAAGCAAGAATCGGAAAAGTAATCACAAGTTTTATATTGGTTACTCGCAGATTTACACTTATGACATAAGAGATGATTGCTCACATACAGTCGGCAGGGTGCCCAAATATATCTGAGCAAGCCTCTATTTTTTCGGAGTTAGAGTGCATGCTGAGATATTTTTGAACACAGGTCGCCGCTTCGATATATATGTCTATAAAGTCTTGCCATATTCAAAATATTGTACAATAATACCTATCAAGTCTAGCGCTTAGAGTATGTTTCTGAGGTATAGGAAAGGGGTGGAACAAAATCATATTTTTATTTATTTACCACCCCTCCCTGTAGCCATACTGCAGGAATAGACTCCAACGCTAGACGCTAGTAATCCTAAATCCAGCGACACATTCAAATTGATACATCGATGTAGCTTAAAACGACTTTGCAATGCATGGTAGTCTAGCGTAGTATTAACCTGCACGTAGTGTCGCATGCAGAGGCCCGGGCAGCAACCCCCGCGACCCCCGCGACCCCTGCGGCCCCCGCAACCCCCGCGGGGTCAACGACCCCGGCTACCCCGAGCCCGGCTAAGCCCGGCCCGTCTAAACAGACACCCGCTAAACCTGCACGGTCCTCCAGTGAGTATCATACGTGAGAGTCGTGGTTTAAATCGCGCGATTTTGATCCTTGATACATATCGTCGGCTGACAACCAAAAATCACTATAAAAACTGTCACTACTCTTAGGAACGTCGTATGTCAATACTGGATCGGAACTGAGATATGAGCTTTATTTCAAGTTTTGTTACTTAGTGAGTTTTGGTTGTCAACAGACGATATAGGGCATGAAATCCTGGGATTCAAATGTATGCAATCGCGGGATTTTATAATGTCGAATGCCGAGATTTCATGCCCTAGAAACAGGATTAAGGACACGACTTTAAACATCTTCTAATATTGATAATGAAGATGTCATTTTAGAATTATGACTAACGAAATTTAAAATACCGAAGGTGCTCCGGATGACGACCCTCTTAATGCGTCGAAACATAAATTATATGGGTAACCCGGTTTGATCATATTTTAATGAAGATGTACTTTTCTGTAGTTGTAAATAAACTTCTATACACCGTGATTTCTAATAACCCGAAAGATATTAACAGTGTGTTCCTGACCACATTTAGAAACTATAATGTCGTATAAACTTTTCTGGATATCGCCTAGTTTCAGAGTTATTACCAATTAAAAAAAAACATATTTTCTTATTGTAGCTCGATACAAAAGGTGTTTTTAACGGCGTTGGTGTCATTATGGAGAATAGTCTCACTAACCTGATTAATAGATGTCGAAAAGTGAGAAATAAAACCTTTTAAAAATGAGGTTTTAGTAAAAAAAAACCTTAACACTCATTGTAAGTGCTAGTTTCATGAATAACTTTTACTTTTTATGTTAAAATACATTCAAAAATTAAATAACAATTGAAAAAAAATAAAAAATAAATTTTTTTTTTCGCCAAAAATGACAAAAGTCATGTAATATTTTTTGTTTGTTTTTACATCAAAAATGCGTGGTTAAAATCTTTAGGGTTATTAGAGATCACGGTGTATATGAGCATAGCTAATACTCATTGGTAATTTTGAAAGAAGCTCATATTTAGTACTATTCGGTTTCTATGCTTCTTCGTATTTTATACATAGTGAATCTCGACATATTGTGTCTCTTCGATTTTAGGGTTTTTAAGTTTTCGTTGCGAATTTGAACCACGACTTTCATCGAAACCTATTAGTTCCCTGTAGTTAACTGAATGGTAAAGTAGACACCTAGTATTTGTTGTCACTGTTCGTCGCATGACTCTAACAAAATGTTATGTGTAACATCAACCATAAACTTGATACAAAACCGAGCATGACATTGCTTTTGTTTTTGCTGCAAAGCGTTCGTTTTGTGTTGCTTTGAATTATTTTGTTTTTTGTTTTCTCCTACCTCCCCATCAATGTCAATAAAACCTCATATTGCCTTAAAAATCCCGCGTTTCACGTAAATCCTCGCCCCGCCCCTCCCGTCCTCGACCAATCAGCGGCGGGATCGAGCTCGAGTCCGGCCACGCCCTCTAGCTCCGGTAAGGTGAAGTCGCGCTCGCGCAGCAAATCGCCGTTCCGCAGCTTCAGATGGAAGACCGCGAAGAAACTGTTGGCTGGGACGCATCATAGCGACGATGAAGGTACGCGTAGTGGACAGGGGTGAACATGACATTCTGATTTTTTTTTCAGAGTGTTTTGGGGTTATAAAAGCCGATTTAGGGGGTATGCGGTATTCATTTCTAAAATTCGTAAAATAGGGGACACCCTAATGTGCAATTGTACACATCTTTCTAGTATTTATGAATAAGGAGGCAAGAATTCCTACTCGTACCTGTCCCTTTTCTAGGAGTCACATTTGTTAATAGATTTAAGGTGCGTTCAGACCAAAAGAGCATTCGCTGTTCTATCCCCCGCTCTACGAAATCAACCAATCACGTTTTGTGTAACGATTAAATTTCGTAGAGTGGGGGGTTAGAATAGCGAATATTCGTTTGGTCTGAACGCACCTTTACCAAACTTTTATTCGAAGAATAACGCTTACTCTCCGATACTAGTGTCAAATTACTATGGAGTTTGGAATTACTATAAAAGTTTAGTCAATTCGACCCTTAAATGTACAAATATTATTCAATGTTTAAACAGGGTTGAGAGGTATTGTGGACTATGGCATTGGATGACGTTGCATAACGCCATTCTGTGTTCGTGGTCAAAGCTTGCTCTTGATATTATCCTCAAAATAATAAAACAGTTGCTAAAATTAAAATCTACTCAGCAACTTGCCGAGATTATTATAAATTAAACTACATACCCACTATTTACCTCTGTCCACTACTAAGCTATTAACGGGCTGAGTGCACCTCTCTACTTGGGGCTCGTTTATCAAAAGCTCGTAACTTGTAATACAAGTGTATTTAAGTATCTATATGTTATATAATATCGTCGCCTAGTACCCACATCACAAGCCTTAATTGAGCTTACCGTGGGACTAGGTCGATTTGTGTAAAGATGTCCAAAAATATTTATTTATTTAAGTGGAAATCTTTTTATACACCTTTCATTATGAAGGACTTCTACTAGTATTACAAATGACAAGGTTTTGATAAATATGCCCAGCTATAGAGCGAGTTCGTGCACGTGTCCAATATTTGTTCACACCAAAGAAGTATGCACTTTTATTTAGGAAATGCTAAACCGGTTATGCCCGTATAAAATAATCTGTCGCGCGTTCCCTAATTTGATTTGAGATTCGACAGCATAACAAATATAATTTGTTTAATTACTATGGTATTCAAACCGCGATTAGAATGGGATTCGAAAGTACTGTTGACACAACAGTGTATAAGTAAAACTAGGATACCTATATCCATATCCATAGTTACATTCATGGTTTAAGTGCAGAGATTTACATACGGTAGATTAATGAATCACTTACTACATCTATAAACAACTCTTTTCTCGGAAAATTTTGTGTCATTTGTTGTGTCAACAGTACTTTCAAATCCCTTTCTGATTCCGTTTTGATAATACCTGAATACTTAAAAACTTACTCTTAGAATATCTATATCTATCTAGTGCTACGTTCTTATGTGTGAAGTTAATGTTATAATTATGTTCGCAACGTTTGCTTTGAGTGTGCTGTTGTGTCGTGCGCATGATCCATGAATCCGTGTGGTTATAGCAATAAAACTGTTTTACTAGCGTGGCTTTCATTCAGGACGGAGACGGACGGAGGTGGTATCAAACCTGACACTTGTGGTTACGTTAAACATTAGCTTAGATAGTACATAGAACATAGATACCAAGATGTAGTTCATTATTTAAGTATATGTTATTGTTTTTAAACAGAATAAAAAAGTAATAGCCGGTATGTAGGTTACGGCTTTATTATTTGTTTTTGTAATATGTTCGCTACTTTAGTATATAAATTTCAAAGATACGTTAACCTCGTAAGGCCCAATGTACATTACAATATACACTCCCCTTCAATGGAATTTAAACCTTTCATGAACTTAATAAAGTCGCATTTCTTTTGTTTCATTGATTTTACAAACAAACGAAATTCGCCACTATTCCTTACATAGCAAGGTTTCAAAAGAAAATAGTATGGTGGGCCTTGCGAGATTAAAACTTCGTAAGATGACTATTATTTAAGTGTAACGTATCTTTACTGATGATTGATCAGCCGTGAATCATGATTCGGACATGTCGTAACTCGTGTGCTGTTATACAGAGGGCGCTAGTCCCGCGGGTGAAGATGAAGGCGTCGAAGGCACCCTTGTCCGCAAGCACGAATGGGAATCAGCTGCCAAGCGCGCTTCCAACAGGTAAGGATACTATCGGCAATATAATCGTTGGTAGCATACCGCATGCGCACTAGTAATAGAGTTAATAAAAAACGAAGTTACAGGTGTAGTGAGAAATTACTTGCCTTCGGAAACGTTCGTAAACACATGGTGTTTCAGGCAGTGTCACCGAGTCTGACTGAAGTAGCATGACAGCTATTACTGTCAGTCTCAGTGAGATAGACTGAAACAGCATGACGTTGACGAACGTTTCCGAAGGCAAGTCATTTCTCACTACATCTGTAGTCACTATTCTCTTGACAATTAGGTTAGAATTCCCAAACACTTTTTATAATAGGCCAGGACTTGGACAGGACGACGAGGTTATAGCGATTATCAGGACCCGTAACTTTCATGCCGATGACATCAATTTGACGTCACGCTCCATTTAGGGTGATCCCAAATAGTTTTATTGTTAATTATTTTATCATTAGTCGTCAATCATTTTAATCATGTACAAATAACTACAAAAGTAGTATATTTACACGTGAAATAAATAATACCTACTTGATACGTGAAACGTAAATAAAACTATTTGATTTGTTTTTATATATACATTTTATTAAATGATATTGTTAACACATTTAAATAATTACGAAGAAAACAGAATTACTCTTTAACGTAAAGCACGTGACGACGTCAAATTGATGTCATCGGCATGAAAGTTACGGGTCTGACCTCTAGATCTGACCGATCAATCATGTCTTTGATTACGTATGACCAGGGGTTAGTCATTAGTCATTAATCTATTAAACATTTTTTCTTAGATGGGGCCGTAGAAGTCGGTTTGTCTGAAGAGTTTTAAGACTTGAATAAAGCAAATAACTTTGTCAGTGTAGTTTATCTCTGTCTATATGGCTGGTCGTCTAACTTATTAAGTACAATTGGTATGTTTACACAAATTATAAGGTAGCCGTAGATTTATATTGTATGTAAGCAAGATTGACAGAAGGAAAACTTTAGTTCAAAAATAATATTTTTAGTACAGATGGTGTACTTTTTAGGCTCTAGTGCGAGACGTGGGTCATTTCATGTCGTCCAAAACTTCGGAGGGCCATCTGTACTAAAAATCGTCGTACGAGACACGAGCAAAAACGAAATTCGTAACTCGTGTCGACTTCGAAAACATCGCCACTCGTTTCGAATTTCATGTTTTTCGCACTTGTGTCGTAATGTACTATTCTTATCAGACGTCGTTTATTAGTAATGCAAATTTAGAGTAGTTTAACAGAGAAGTAAAAAATGAATAAATATTGGACCATCTACTAACCAACCCAGCCCCACATTACGTTCAAAAGGCCTGTTTTTTTCACAATTTGGTTACAGTAGCCGTCATAAACGTATGTATGTCCCGATATTTCGTACATTATATTTCCCAAAAATATCGGAATATATCGTAATGACAATAGAGTTGTGTAACAATGTTTCTAGGTAGCTTGTTCTTTGATGTATTATAGCAACAGTAAAAAGCAAAATCCTTTTACAATGCATATGCTCAGAAAATGATCTTTTTAAGGGTATATCTATGCACTGAAAGTGTCTTTCTTAGTACTTTTGCGCACGTCCTGGTTGTTAATGCAGAGATAGTCTGGTTTTCCTTGCATAATGCATTGTAAAATGTTGTATGATACACATGTTGAAATGTAGGATTTTAAAAAGCCCACTTTCCACACTTGTATCATAAATATTCATAAATAACTATTTAAAGACCTTAGTATACCCTGCGACCATATACATATAATAACATGGACGTCTAACGCCAGCTCAAAAATGCCCCCAAACACAATTGGTCAATTGTGCCAAGATGGGCAGTACATACCTAGCGCTTTTCTTAACGCCGCGCATATTTCGGCGCAACATCTTTGACAATCACAACTATTTTTAAATGGCGGTTTAAGCATTTATAGGTTGATATTGAAATTCATTACCGTGATGCATTGAAGAGAGGGTGACACATGTCAACTAAAATTCAGGACCGTTTTTGAAAGGCAATTTAGTGTGGCGTGCGGCTTTCATGTTTTATTTGTTCGTAGAGTAATACCTTATAAAATGTGTTTCAGATCATGGGACAAAGTGTACGTAGTGGCGAAGGAAGGCCGCATGTCATTCTACAAAGACCAGAAGGCGTACAAGTCTGCGCCGGACCAGTGTTGGCGCGGAGAGGCCCCTCTGGACTTGAACGGGGCCGTCGTCGAAGTCGCCGCCAATTACACTAAGAAGAAGCACGTCTTCCGGCTTAGGTGAGTTTATGTGGAGGGTCACACCAAATAATGCAGTCTGAGTAACAGCCATGTAGCCCTAGACAGTTTGTGGTTCTCGCGAGAAGTAAATTATATTTCTTTCTACTCCCGTACTTGTATTTGTCATTTACAGGGTTGTGAACACACCTTTAAACCCCTACCTTACAGATGTCAAGATAAGTTTATATTGTCTATTTTAAGACACCTCGTGTATACAAGACGTAATGAAATACATGGCTGCCAACCTAATTTTAAATGTCATTTCTTATGAATAGTAAACCATAGAGGAGCTTTCTTTTTAATTTTGACGTCTACCGCCCGACCTTGATGATTAATAAAATTGTGTTTGACTAAGAATATTTCTCTTTACAATTTTATTTGAAAATAAGTGTGTGGTCGTAGAAAAAGTATTGTATGCAACATTGTTTAACTGAGTCTTTAATTTAATAACATAATAACAATTTTCGGCTTCGCCTCAAATTGTTACCCACACCACTCACTTTTTTTGCTCTCTGAAACAAGGGTTGCATAAAATACTATAACGGCGCACATTTAATGGGTATTTCTTGTACACCCTGTGTAGTTTCCAGGAAGTCCAACAATTTGACATTTATTTGTAAAGTAGCCTTGCGTCAAGCTTTATGTTCACATATTAAAAATATTATTTTAATCAAAATTTCAATCCATTTTATATTTTAATTGACGGTTATAAATGGAATTATTAAAAATATATTATTTGCATCACCTTTGATATTGCTTGCATGCGTCGCGGGAGTTATGGAAATGTCTGTGCGTTCTTAAACACGAGACAATATATTGTCAACAGTTAACACGTTCGACGCCGGTGACACAGCGTGTGTGACCAACAAAATTGATTCCTATTCCAGTGACACACATACGTGATCAGAGTAGCCTTATTCTTATGCCACTAGCATAAATCAAGTTCTTGGGTCATTATTTGGGCGTTTGTTCCGAGTCACTTTCGTGGTAACACTTTTCGCGATAACGGCTGATTATTTTAAATTCGTGTGTGGCTATACTGGCTATCTTGTAAATGTACGGGACATCTACCAAATAACCGAAATTCACCATAAAGCCTACAGCCAACTCTTAGAAAATTTGACCACGAAAGTGAGGCGGTTGAAACGCTCGAATAATGACCGTCTTCCTCCTATGCCAGTGCCATAGAAATACGAACGTTTTTGACACAAGTGCTGTGTCACACAGAAGAGTACAATCTGTTCAGTCACACATGCGTGTCAATGGCTTAGGAGTTCTATCGGATAATTTCGATCGGCATAGTATTAGTGAAACAGTACAGGGTGCTTAGCCAAGTTGCCAATCGCTAGCGCCTGCTAGCGCATCGTAGTTTTCCCTCTACGGGACTAATATGAAGGAGGAGTGTACAAGTTCTTATTGTGTCGGCAACGCGCATGTGACACCCCTGGGGTTGCAGGCGCCCATAGGCTACGGTGACTGCTTTCCATCAGGCTGGCCGTATGCTTGTTTGCCACCGACGTGGTATAAAAAAAAAGGAGTGACAGAGAGGGAAAACTACGATGCGCTAGCAAGCGCTAGCGATTGGCAACTTGGCTAAGCACCCTGGAGGCGAACGTGTTATAGTTCGTGAAATATAAATTGGTAACTTTCTACCTACATTACAGTAACAATAAACGTTCAATTTATGTTTTCATCACACTTGCTGTCTAAGCGCGCCATTGCTTGCGCGCATAGCGGGAGTAATAGAAAAGTGAATTTCCCTAGGGAGTAATAGAAATGTCAGTACGTCATTTAATAATATTATGTCTTAAAACTTGTTTTTTTGTCGGCAAGTGTGATGAAAAACATTGTATGCATCACGGTCGGTAAGCGGAATACTAACTCGAGTCATAAAAGCCCTCCGCCTGACGGCGTCGGGCTTCTAACACTCTCGTTAGTAATTCCGTACTTACCTCCCTTGATGCACAATGTACTATTGCTATTTTGGCATAATAGTCTCGTTTGCTTTTATGAAACGGTATAAAGTGGTGATGGTAATGAACAAAAAAAAAACGCGTAACAAAATCACATAGAAACACCGTAATAAACGATATCTCGTTCCAGACTGGGCATGGGCGCAGAGTTCCTGCTGCAAGCCCACGACGAGGCGGAGATGTCCTGGTGGCTGGAGGCGCTGCGCGCGCGCACGGCGGCGCCCGCGTCCCGCTCGCACACGCTGCCCGCGCCCGCCAAGGACGAGCCCAAGCGCCGCTCCTTCTTCACGCTCAAGAAGAAGTCAGTGCTCGCTCTTACTTATGTATACTCCCCGTAGCTTGCATGCTAGGTTAGCTATGTGTCGGAGTTCCTGCAAGCACACGACGTGGCGGAGATGTCGTGGTGGCTGGAGGCGTCCCGCTCGCACACGCTGCCCGCGCCCGCCAAGGACGAGCCCAAGCGCCGCTCCTTCTTCACGCTCAAGAAGAAGTCAGTGCTCGCTCTTACTTATGTATACTCCCCGTAGCTTGCATGCTAGGTTAGCTATGTGTCGGAGTTCCTGCAAGCACACGACGTGGCGGAGATGTCGTGGTGGCTGGAGGCGTCCCGCTCGCACACGCTGCCCGCGCCCGCCAAGGACGAGCCCAAGCGCCGCTCCTTCTTCACGCTCAAGAAGAAGTCAGTGCTCGCTCTTACTTATGTATACTCCCCGTAGCTTGCATGCTAGGTTAGCTATGTGTCGGAGTTCCTGCAAGCACACGACGTGGCGGAGATGTCGTGGTGGCTGGAGGCGTCCCGCTCGCACACGCTGCCCGCGCCCGCCAAGGACGAGCCCAAGCGCCGCTCCTTCTTCACGCTCAAGAAGAAGTCAGTGCTCGCTCTTACTTATGTATACTCCCCGTAGCTTGCATGCTAGGTTAGCTATGTGTCGGAGTTCCTGCAAGCACACGACGTGGCGGAGATGTCGTGGTGGCTGGAGGCGTCCCGCTCGCACACGCTGCCCGCGCCCGCCAAGGACGAGCCCAAGCGCCGCTCCTTCTTCACGCTCAAGAAGAAGTCAGTGCTCGCTCTTACTTATGTATACTCCCCGTAGCTTGCATGCTAGGTTAGCTATGTGTCGGAGTTCCTGCAAGCACACGACGTGGCGGAGATGTCGTGGTGGCTGGAGGCGTCCCGCTCGCACACGCTGCCCGCGCCCGCCAAGGACGAGCCCAAGCGCCGCTCCTTCTTCACGCTCAAGAAGAAGTCAGTGCTCGCTCTTACTTATGTATACTCCC
Source organism: Thaumatotibia leucotreta (assembly GCA_025490895.1). Lineage (NCBI taxonomy): Eukaryota > Metazoa > Arthropoda > Insecta > Lepidoptera > Tortricidae > Thaumatotibia > Thaumatotibia leucotreta. The sequence goes on along the minus strand of JALPQI010003536.1, from coordinate 18,149 downwards.
CGTAGCTTGCATGCTAGGTTAGCTATGTGTCGGAGTTCCTGCAAGCACACGACGTGGCGGAGATGTCGTGGTGGCTGGAGGCGTCCCGCTCGCACACGCTGCCCGCGCCCGCCAAGGACGAGCCCAAGCGCCGCTCCTTCTTCACGCTCAAGAAGAAGTCAGTGCTCGCTCTTACTTATGTATACTCCCCGTAGCTTGCATGCTAGGTTAGCTATGTGTCGGAGTTCCTGCAAGCACACGACGTGGCGGAGATGTCGTGGTGGCTGGAGGCGTCCCGCTCGCACACGCTGCCCGCGCCCGCCAAGGACGAGCCCAAGCGCCGCTCCTTCTTCACGCTCAAGAAGAAGTCAGTGCTCGCTCTTACTTATGTATACTCCCCGTAGCTTGCATGCTAGGTTAGCTATGTGTCGGAGTTCCTGCAAGCACACGACGTGGCGGAGATGTCGTGGTGGCTGGAGGCGTCCCGCTCGCACACGCTGCCCGCGCCCGCCAAGGACGAGCCCAAGCGCCGCTCCTTCTTCACGCTCAAGAAGAAGTCAGTGCTCGCTCTTACTTATGTATACTCCCCGTAGCTTGCATGCTAGGTTAGCTATGTGTCGGAGTTCCTGCAAGCACACGACGTGGCGGAGATGTCGTGGTGGCTGGAGGCGTCCCGCTCGCACACGCTGCCCGCGCCCGCCAAGGACGAGCCCAAGCGCCGCTCCTTCTTCACGCTCAAGAAGAAGTCAGTGCTCGCTCTTACTTATGTATACTCCCCGTAGCTTGCATGCTAGGTTAGCTATGTGTCGGAGTTCCTGCAAGCACACGACGTGGCGGAGATGTCGTGGTGGCTGGAGGCGTCCCGCTCGCACACGCTGCCCGCGCCCGCCAAGGACGAGCCCAAGCGCCGCTCCTTCTTCACGCTCAAGAAGAAGTCAGTGCTCGCTCTTACTTATGTATACTCCCCGTAGCTTGCATGCTAGGTTAGCTATGTGTCGGAGTTCCTGCAAGCACACGACGTGGCGGAGATGTCGTGGTGGCTGGAGGCGTCCCGCTCGCACACGCTGCCCGCGCCCGCCAAGGACGAGCCCAAGCGCCGCTCCTTCTTCACGCTCAAGAAGAAGTCAGTGCTCGCTCTTACTTATGTATACTCCCCGTAGCTTGCATGCTAGGTTAGCTATGTGTCGGAGTTCCTGCAAGCACACGACGTGGCGGAGATGTCGTGGTGGCTGGAGGCGTCCCGCTCGCACACGCTGCCCGCGCCCGCCAAGGACGAGCCCAAGCGCCGCTCCTTCTTCACGCTCAAGAAGAAGTCAGTGCTCGCTCTTACTTATGTATACTCGCCGTAGCTTGCATGCTAGGTTAGCTATGTGTCGGAGTTCCTGCAAGCACACGACGTGGCGGAGATGTCGTGGTGGCTGGAGGCGTCCCGCTCGCACACGCTGCCCGCGCCCGCCAAGGACGAGCCCAAGCGCCGCTCCTTCTTCACGCTCAAGAAGAAGTCAGTGCTCGCTCTTACTTATGTATACTCCCCGTAGCTTGCATGCTAGGTTAGCTATGTGTCGGAGTTCCTGCAAGCACACGACGTGGCGGAGATGTCGTGGTGGCTGGAGGCGTCCCGCTCGCACACGCTGCCCGCGCCCGCCAAGGACGAGCCCAAGCGCCGCTCCTTCTTCACGCTCAAGAAGAAGTCAGTGCTCGCTCTTACTTATGTATAGGCTACTTGACCCATTTTTAAAGTTTGTCGTATATTATTAATCAATATCAGATTAACGGAAAAAACAATATAAATATATTTTTTCACGACCTAGAAAACCGCAAAATTATAACTTAAAATTTAAACTTTCGTTACCGCGCGAAAACGATACTAGCCATGTTAATGCTTAGATTATCTGTGGTGTGACGTCACTCAAACCGAAAACAAACATTTGACATGTCACTTATGTTATGTCAATGTCACAGCAAAGCGACATGCCTACATGTCCATGGCGAATTTCACTCGTATAAGATTCGACATGAAGTTAATTTAAGATCCTATGACGTCACATCATGGCCGACACCGTTTTCAGAGTACGAAATTAAAAAAAAAAACAAATTTTAATACGAAATATGTACCCATCAAACACTTTTAATACACCGTAATCGAAAAATATTGATCTTTTCAATAAATAGTACAGAAAATAATCATTTTTTGCACTAAATTTGATATGAATCAAGTAGCCTATTCTGGCCGTAGCTTGCATGCCCATAGGTTAGTTTTTTGTCGTACAACGGACTTTAATTGATGACCCACTAGCCGCTGTGCGTATTTTAACCGTGTAATGCTAATCGCTATCATAAAGCAAAGTGATATTTCCCAAGTCCGTATCAAGCAGGCTGTCAAGACAGCCGAATAGACTGCTTGACTCAGATTATAACGCATTACTGTATTGTTATATGTTTTACTAACATACACGCGTTATCATCATGAAATGTTACTATAATCATTGTGTATCTCAAGATACAGATGAAATAATCAAAAATGGTACTTTGCTTTAACCACTTACCCCCTTATTCATAAACGTTTGTTAACTTAACAAGCCGCTAACAATTGTTTGTCCCTTTCGGTCTTAACAATGTGTCCATAAGAGCAAAAGGGACAAACAATTATTAGCGGCTTGTTAAGTTAACAAACGTTTATGAATACGGGGGTTAGACTGAATAAAATCCTAATGACACCTTTGTATTGCAGCTAAACACCGATGGAGCAGATACGGAGCCGAACGCGGCCGACTCCCGCCGAGCGCACCCGAGTTCGCCCGAGCGCACCCGAGCGCACCCGAGCGCACCCGAGCGCACCCGAAGCCGCACGTTTCTCACACGACGCTTGCTGCAGTAAGCTTTGCTGATGACGAAATTGTCACCGGCGGCAATGTTATTAAGTTTAATATTTCGTTGCGTACAAAACGTTATTTAAGACTGTTCGGTGATTGAGTGTTTGGATCGTTTGCCTTCGTCTGTACTGTATTTATTATCGCTCGGTCGCCGACCGAGTGAGAATCACTAGATTTATATCCGAAACGACCCTCCCCGACGTGTAATTGTTGTACTTGAAGACGACTATAAATTATACATATTTAATTATTAAATTCTAAATGCGACGCTATTTATGGTGAAATAACTTTAGTGTTTAAATTTCAGATTGAGAAATATATATATTATATTGATTATTTATACAGTATATGTAAAATGGACATAGTGTATGTAAATTCGGTTGAACTAGAAATGTATGTCGTTCAGTAATTCACTACTAACTCAAACTGAGATGTTCTATTAGAAATTTTAATATTGACCAATCAAATACCATTTGACGGAATTTGAATATCGCATTTGATAAAGTTAGCTAGAGAAGCGGATTGTAATCGCATTTACAGTATCCCCAGTGACCGGCGTACGGACTCCATAGCAGTCCGTACACAAAATGTAACGTAAGCTACGTAATTTTACTAGTATAAAGATTCCAATATAAAGTGTCTTCTCTCGCGATACTGCGCCGCTGCCGTTCGTACGTAATGCCGCATTTTCGGTACCTAAATATTATATCAGAAATTTCTTATTAGATTCTTCGTAAATATTAAGAGGCGTTTAGTAGCTAGCTCGATGTTAGAGCCGGCAGTGCGCAGGATCGCCTTAACCTGTAAAGTATGCTTGATCGCTAAGTGCTTCTACAAACTATCGTGTCTTTATATAAATTTAATTTTAGTTAATTTTACTGCCAGTCTCACAAATTGTTAATCGTATCTGAATCACGTTCCCTAGATGTTACGATCACACATTTTTAGTTCAGTTATTGTCATTGTATTGTATAGAGGTGTGGATGAGGAGTGGTAGCTACTAAGTGTGCTTGCCAGGGTCGACTCCTAACACCGCCTGACCGGTTCCCACCTGGATATCTTTAATATTAGACTAATATTAGTCTACGAACGACAACGCTAGTAATATTAGTCTAACGTCAAATGGATCCCGTGGATTTGACTGTCTCCCTCTGAGATATGGACCGGTGCTAACGGAACGGCCCTGTCGTCGGCTAATACTGCCACAATATTACACACTATTGCATGAGTACCTATGTTTACGTCATTATTTTATTTTAAATATTTTACTTTTTTGATGAAAATATAATAAATAATGTTTTCAAATAAATGTTCTTGTTTTATTATTTCTCGATAGCAACCTTTAGGAGCGAACTCGCTCTTCCGTCTTACGCCTTTTAGGCTCGATTTCACCAACCTTTTATTCGAAGAATAACGCTTACTCTCTGATAATAATGGGTCAAAATTCTTTTCGTTGTCTTGTTTCATACCACTCTGTCACGCTTTTATTTGCTGTTTCGACTCAGTATATAAAAAAATCGGTGCACTTGTATTTCTTTTTAAGCTAGATTTTAATCCACATCAGAAATTGGAAACAAAACATCTTCTCATACAATAATCACCACTGCGTCACGTTTTTGGACACAAAATAAAACAACGAAAAAACTCCACACTACTTCGGCACTAGTACCTGAGAGTAAGCATTATTCTTCGAATAAATGTTTGGTGAAATCGAGCCTTAGGCTAAAGTCAACCACAATAACACCATAATTACAGTTATACCTTAAGTACTTTAGGAATTACAAGTGCTCAAACATGCACTGGATGGATGGAAGGCGGCCACTTCACTAGTCAGTACACTGCTGACATTCATTTGTTTATGGATTTTGCATCGGGAACGCTAAATGCAGCTGTTTTGGTGTATGTTTGAGCACTTGTAATTCCTAAAGTACTTAAGGTATAACTGTAATTATGGTGTTATTTTTTAGCTAGCATACTGTACTAATAAATAACAACACCAAAAACCTATCTTAACGACCTAGTTTTCATGCAAAATTAAATTAATTGAAAAATTAAGGTGAATTTTTTACTATTTTTTAGCCTTGTTGTTCAAATAGTTCAGTCAAATGATTAGCTTAATTAGTTTGCTTATCTAATGAGCTCTCTAACGAGATTTTTTTTGCAAGGGTAGGACCGATAACAAACGTATAATTCCAGAAATATCACGTGCGCTTATATTATACGCGCGTATTCGTCTGTTTGAAATTTTAAAATGGCCGCCATTTAATTATCGTTGGCACAAAAAAAAATTGTTTGGTAATTTATCGATGAAATTGAATGTAGTTTAAGCCCTTAAAAGCTCCGACACCGCTAACCAAACACCCTGTATATCTTTAGTATTGAACCTGTGGTGCCGAAATGTCAGCCATGGGCGTCCAATAGGTTACGTGCTGCCTAGGCCTATAATTAAGAAGAAAGAAGAAAAGAAGAAAAAAGATTTATTGCAACACATACAAAAGTACAATTTATACAAAAAAAATCAACATAATTATCTGCCAACAAAAAGAAACAACCATAAAATTGTGGCAATAGGAGTATGCTCAGCATTTACAACGGACGGATTTGTATTTTATATTTTACAGACAAACGGGTCTTAATCGCGTAAACTTACGTTTAATTATATCCTGACGTCAGGATATAATTAAACATAAGTTTACGCGATTATGGACGGATTTGTATTGCTCTCTACATTAACTTTAGCGTAAACAATCAATGGTTAGGGTATTATACTCCGATTCCTCGTTTGATTATTGACTTTGTTAATTTTTTTTTATTAAGAATATTGAACGCCGATTTTAATGGCATGAGTAATATGCTTACAAAATATCACAAACATTAAATTTTGAGTGTTATGAACTTATGACGAATGATGTGAAACAGGACATAGTTGTTTGAAGAAGTGTTATCTCCTGTCATTCACATTTCTCCAATGATTCCTATCACTGATAACCGCAGATAATACCGATGGGATAAATTGTACTACATTTTATACAACATTTAAGATAGTTAGTGGTGTGACGACTTACATTTAAGTAATATAATTTCTTTACTAATGTGAAATGTGCCTAAATCAGAGCTTGAATCTCTAGAAGAAAAAATCACAATTTGTCAGAAAATTTTAAGCAACTTTCTCAAATAGTACTAACTTAAAATGTTAAAACAGTTCGTATTATTCACTTTGCCTGTTACCCTCTACGCCTGGCAATTGTGTCAGGATGACTCTTGTCAAATGGCCAGCAGGCAAGGCAGAATCATTGGGGGAGAAATCACGGAACAGAATTCCAGGCCTTTTCAGGTAAGCCGATTGCGATTATTTGTTTATAATTGGTTTAACGTTAGATTATACTTAGATCAGAAAAAATCACCTAAATAAAAATAATTATTTGAATTAGAATCACTTATGTCAGGTGCTCAGAGAATAATATGCTTTGCCTTAAGGTTGACTGGTAGAGTACCTTGGCATTAAGTTCGCCTTTTGTACGTTAAGATTCTCTTTTGTGCAATAAAGTTTAAATAAATAAATAAAATACCATGGAAAGAGAGTTTTCCCCTATCAGTTTTCTCAATTTAATTATTCTTGAGTAACTATCAGATATATCGGAGCGGCAGGAATGCTGACAAATACCACAGCAGTTCTCTATCGTCATTGCGTACTTTAGTACTCATAGTGCATATTGAGATTTCTGGATACCCAGGCATCTTCGATGTTTCTGATGGCGATCGTAAAAAACCTGATTTCATATAAGTCACATTCTTATTGCCTAGTTACCAACAGGATTTTAGGTACCTACAAATTGATCTTATTTCGATATAACTTACTGTTGTAACGCATTTCACATGCTCGAATGTACGGTCGAGGAATTTAATTTCCTACCCATTTCGTACCTTGTCATAGTAGCTATAATATATTAGCAGTTTTCATATTGATTGTCACTGTGACAAGGTACGAAATGGGTAGGAAATTAAATTCCTCGACTGTACCTACGGTCAAGTTGCATGGCAAAGAATGCCAAGAAACCGGTAATTCCCATTCCTTTTCACCAACCTACATAGGTACAGTAGATACGTTACCTATAGATCATCGTCATCATCATCATCATTATCAGCCTATGATAGTCCACTGCTGGACGTAGGCCTCTCCTATTAACTATGCGTAGTATTATAAAAGCATTAGGAGACCTATAGATATCCGAAATTAAATACTTACCTCACCAAGAACCACATCGATACGAATGAAATCTCAAACAAATTCCCGCAATTTGAATGGTGATAATATATTGAGTCAAGAACTCATGAAGTAATTCATGAGTCATCTTTTCTGACATATATATTGGAATAAAAAGTCAAAAACTATGAATTAATTAATCACGTCTTATTATTTATAATATGAGCCGGGAAACAAAACACAGGACAGGCAAGCGCTATGCCGCGGGTTGCCATGTATAAAATACAAACTACTTATTTGGCTCAGGGTATAACATTTTCCATGATGATTGTTAAGATATTGGTCACCCTGTTTCCCTGGACAGGTCGCCCTATACTCCCGAGTGGGCACCACCGGCGAGGTGGGATTCTGCGGAGGTTCGCTGGTCCATCCGGAGTGGGTGTTGACAGCTGCACATTGCAGCTACCACGATGGCCAGCAAGTCGACAATGTTCAGGTAATTTTATAACGTGTCTACTTACTTAGGTGAGAAACTATGATAGTGATAGTGGGATATTTAGTATCTATAGGTGAGAAACCATGATAGTGATAGTGGGATATTTAGTATCTAAGTAGGTAATCTATGTATAGGTACCTACCGTAAAAGTACCAATACTTAGTTTCATGATCATGAGTTACTAATTACCTCACACACCGTATAAATATATAAGTTACACTGAACAGTTTTGTGTATGGGACCGACGCTAAAATCGCAAAAAAAACATGTTTGCATACTGTAATAAAACGACACGCTTGTTCTTACGCCATTTATTTGCGAACTGCGAGAGTACCCACATAGCTGATTTATCAATAATCATGACTACCTACATTACATCTCTCTACACTAAATTTATGCACTAATATTAAAATAAACCTTTAACAGCCAACCTTTGATTCAACCAAACTATAGCTAAATATGGAGTAGGTATAACAATAATAGGGGCAGTTAAAGGGTTAAAGAACAATTACAATCTACAACTTATAATTAGGTTTATGTAATCTACATTGACGAATGGGGCGGGCTCGGACAGGTGTGGCAGCATGAGGAGAAGCAAACTGCCACTCCGGTGAAGCCGGAGAGGCGCTGCTGTCGGAGCCGGCGGCCCGCGCTGCGCCGCTGCTGCGCGACTCGTTCGCCGGGGCCGTCCACGTCTCCGCCGGGGCCCTCACCGGCGTCACCGGCGCCGGCGCCGGTATCGGCTCATCGGCCGACACTGAACGATGTCCCTGAGAATCTGTGCCAGATTGTTCTAATGCCGAAGTGGTAGTTGCGAGAGATAACGGATATGCCTGTGTACGGTGTCACCATCGTCACCTAATACCTTATAATTATTAGGTCCTAGCACTTCAACTATCCGACCTGGGAACCATTTTTCCCCCTTCAAGTATTTCCTATACCAAACCTCGTCCTCTATACCGACACTTCTACTCACTCCTCCCGCCGCCTCCTGCTGGCGCTGCTGTGCGCGCCGCACCTGGCCCTCCCTGTCAGGTTTAAGTATGTCCAAGCGCGTGCGCAACCGTCTACCTAGCAGAAGCGAAGCCGGGGATTCGCCTGTGGTGGAGTGTTCGACGTTCCGGTAATATAAAAGAAAAGCTGATAAAGCGCGCTCCACATCCTTATTTTCTTGCAAAGCCTTACGGATTACTCGTTTCAAGGTTCTTACAGAATTTTCAGCTAACCCATTAGAGGCTGGGTGGTACGGGGCTGTAAATATATGTTCAATACCGCAATATTTTGTAAAGTCTTCGAGTTCCTTCGAAGTAAATTGTTTCCCATTATCGCTGACCATTTGTTTAGGTAAACCCCACCTACTGAATAATTCGCATAGTCTATCAATCAGCCCTCCCGCGGTAACATTACTGACATTAAAAACTTCCATCCACTTGGACATCGCATCCACCACAACTAAATACGTTTTGCCCCCGATCGGGCCCATATAGTCCAAATGTATGCGCGACCAAGGTCGGTGAGGCCAGTTCCACATCCGTGGCGTGTGGCGGGGCGGCGCGTCCGCGTGCGCCGCGCACACCGCGCACGCGCGGCACACGCGCTCCACGGCCTCGTCGATCCCCGCCCACCACACATAACTGCGAGCGAGCGCCTTAGATTTTACGATGCCCATTCCAGAAAAGTGTAAGGACAAAGTATTAACCATGATACACGATAACGATTATCATGGTTAATACTTTGTCCTTACACTTTTCTGGAATCACTAGTCTAGGGCCCCACATGACACAACCTAACTCCTCGTATAACTCCTTTTTCCTATTATAGTAGGGTTGTAAATTTGCAATTCCGCATGGCTCTGGCCAGCCATCCCTAATATAGCTTAACACTTTGGATAATAACGGATCGTGGGCGGTCTCCCGTTTTATTTCATTATAATCCAGTAAAAGTGCTTGTTGAACAAAGTGTAGGTACGTTTGTTCGGGGACCGATAACCTAGACTCACTATTATCGGTAACAGGTAACCGCGAAAACCCGTCCGCGCCATTATCATCTGTTCGTACATATTCGATATCGAACGAGTAGGCCGATAAAATGATCGCCCATCGCTGCATACGGCTCGCTACCATAGTCGGTATGCCGGTGTTAGGGCCAAAGATCGACACTAGCGGTTTATGGTCCGTACGTAAAGTGAAATGCCGACCGTACAAATACTGGTGGAATTTATTCATACAGAATATAATTGCTAGCGCCTCGCGATGTATTTGTGAATAGTTCCGCTCAGCGTCATTCAGAGTGCGCGAGGCATAAGCGACGGGCCGCTCGCGGCCGTCCGGGCCCGGCTGCGTCAGCACTCCGGCCACGCCGCGCGAGCTGGCGTCGCACGTGACAAACAGCTGTTTCATTGGGTCATAATGCGCGAGTACCTCCGCACTGGCTAATATTTTCTTTATGTCTTTAAAAGACCGCTCACAATCTGCCGACCAAAAACATAGTTTGTCCTTTTTTAGAAGCTCATAGAGAGGAACTAATTTTGCGCTCATGTTTTTAATGAATTTACCATAAAAATTAATAATACCTAAAAACGACCGGAGTTCCGTTACATTACTAGGTCTAGGTACCCGAACTATCGCCTCGACCTTAACCGGATCGGTTTTTATGCCATCCTTACTAATTATGTAACCGAGATAATGCACTTCGTCAACTAAAAATACGCATTTACTGCTTTTTAATTTTAAACCCGAATTGTGTAATCTACTAAACACCGCTTCGAGAGCCGTTAAGTGTTCTTGTTTAGTTTTTCCGCCTATGATGACGTCGTCCAAAAATATCTCCACGTTCGGTATACCCTTCAGCAAATTACACATTATCCGTTGGAAAATACCCGGACTAGACGATAACCCGTAGACTAGACGGTTATACCTATATAGACCGCGATGTGTGTTTATAACTGTATATTTTTTTGAATCGTCAAGCTCAATTTGATTATAGGCTTGAGATAAGTCAATTTTAGAAAAATAGCACGCTCCGCTAAGACTCACCATTAAATCATCAATTTTAGGCAAGGGATATCGATCAATCAATAGAACCGGGTTTAATGTCGATTTGTAGTCGGCACATATTCTCAAGGAACCGTCAGCTTTATTTACCGGCACCAGCGGCTCTCAGGGACAAATGATGAAAGTCCTCCGTATTCAGCTCGTCCCGATCCGAGCCCTCCGATGTTTCCGCTCGACCGTAATGAACCCTTCCTGGGGCGCTTCCACCGCGCCCACCATCACCACGACCCGGGCACGCCCGTCGTAAATGGCCCCGGCGACGGCACAAGCTGCAGATATATTCACGAAAGCGACAGTTAGCGTAGTCATGAGCTGTCGACCCGCAGCCCCTACAGTCCTGGTTGCTCCCCCTTCCGATACCGCCTGTTGTATGGCCGGCGCCCCGTCCGCCATGCCCGCCGATGGAGTGCGATCTCGTCCCGCTCCACTGGGTCGTATGTCCGCCGCTCTTGCTACGCCAGTCGCCCGTGGCCCGCGATCTTGGCACTTGACTACCACGCACTTCCGCTGGCACTATAGCATGTACCGTAGCCGCTCCCGCCACCCCCGCACCGCAGCCGCGTCCCTTTCCGCTGCCTCCAGAGAAGTCGCAATCCTGATCGCATTTGTGTATGTTAGCGCCACGTAACAAGCCCACCGCTTCCTCGTAAGTGATCTCCGATGGCTTTTTGGGACTTGCCAGGTTCACAAGTAGCTCGTACGCTCCGTTTCCCATCACCGCAATTAGAGTAGGCAATCTTAACTCTTCCTTTATGGCGTTTACAAGAAAAAACATCTCGAGACGGTCCACGTATGACGACCACATTCCACCCGTCATATCAAATTCGCTCATTTTTCCGATTGACGACATGATTTCTGTTGTTTTTTTTCTTTCCCGTATTCAATAGCACTCCGTAATACGTATAGATTATGCGATTACACCGCGAATTTATTTTAAATCCCAACTCGTTAGCCACTGTAATAAAACGACACGCTTGTTCTTACGTATTGTATAACATTATATAGCCGAGTAAAAAATATAGGCTTAAAACAAACATAAAGAACATACCTTGTAGTTTCGATGAATCCACGTTGATAGTCTTGAGCAAAATGATTAGCTGTTTTAGCTCACTAAATCGTTAGTTAATCGCGGGTGCCATGTTTTTGAAGCTTGTGCGATTGCCGTCATGGCCGTTGATCAAATGAAAGATGTAGTGAAAATGGCGGAACGCGTGAACGAACGAACGAATGGAAGGGAATTATAAATTGACTTACTATTAATAAAAATGTAATAAATATGTAATAATAAATGTGTAATTTGAATTTTAATAATTTTAAAAATAATTTTGGGCTATTGTTTATATAAATTGGTTAGTTTCTTGTCAAATTTCTGCATACCAGAAAGGAAACAAAATGTATAATTTTATTAATGAATTGAAATCCTTAATGATTAATGATAATAGTAATATCAAATAATTACCAATTTAAAGTAAATGTATTAATTTTAATGATAAATATAGGTAGTTTGTATTTCTAAACATAATTTGCATGTCGGATGACGACAGGATACCTGCTTCCGAAACCGTGTTGTACCTACTATCTGTACTTGTATATCTGTGTGTCCTTAGCAAATAAAATATCTTTATCTTTATCTTTATCTTTATCTTTACGCCATTTATTTGCGAACTGCGAGAGTACCCACATAGCTGATTTATCAATAATCATGACTACCTACATTACACATACAAAATGTCGAAATCACGTAACCAATAACTATGTATGAAATAATAAATAAATAAAAAAAACGACCGAACTAGAGTCCTCTGCCAAACGGGGTAAAAAGCAAGAAAATAAAGTGAGACCCATTGTAGTCACCCTCACAACTCTAGGAAAGAAAAATGTATGAAATAGTACATTACAATAAAAGTGTGCAAAAAAATGAAGTTCGCAACGAGTGACAATAAATTTAAACACGACCGAAGTGAAGAAAAACACTTCAATTTACGTTTTTTATTAAGAACACGTGATGGGATAAAACCTTTTTTACCAACTATGAGGTAAATGTGAAATTTTAAAACTCAGTTCAGGATTTGACATCTGGTTATGTTTAAAAAGTGATTTTTCCGATGAACCCCCCTCCCCCTATAAATAATTGGTGATTTTTTCTTGACCCCCCCCTCCACCTATACAGTATGACGTGATTAATGGACAAGCCCTTAGCTACTTTGAGATGTCTAATACTTATTCGACCACTGTTTGCAGGCGATTCTCGGCGCGCACTCACTGTACGATCGCTATGAGAATGGGCGTCGCATCGTCAACGTGGACGAGATCAGAGTCCATCCCGACTGGGATCCGGAGTCCTTCGCCAACGACATAGCGCTTATGAGGCTCGCTAACGTCATGCAGCTTACAGGTAGGTTCATACTTGAAGGTCTTACTTGAAGATATTTATTTATTTGTTTCTAAGTTACACCGCCAGAGAATGCGTGAAACCCATGGGACTATTTCGCTATAATTAGGCTGCGGCTCCACACTGAGGCGGACAGGAGCGGAGATATGCAAAATTGACCAATTACATTCTTCAAATTCAAAATTCGAAACACTGTCTCATCAATTGGCCAATTTTGCACATCTCCGCTCCTCTCCGCCTCAGTGGAGCCGCACCCTTATATTTTACTTTTTATGCTAGCTATCGACATGATTAACTATCACTGTGTAGCGGTGCTGCGAGTTTGTGTGAAAGTGGATAATCTATTTCTTCTATATTGTACCCACCCACAGTAGGGTGGGTCATTTTTCAAAAATTTCGATTTTCTGGAGGGCACAGTTACAAAACGGTGCCATTTGATGTTTGATTATCACTCTTGTTTTTATTATATTTTTAATTTAAGTTTTTCTGCCTACGGATTTGAGTAGAAATTTTCCTAAAATGTATGGGGCTTCAAAAAAAAAAGTTATTATTTTCGACTTTTTTTTCATCTCTTTTGTCTCCGTAACGATAGAAAAGCTATTTCCAGGTAAACACAATACTCAAAGATAGCTCATGTTGCAACAAAAAGTAAAAACATACATATCAATTGTGCTCAGTACAAAATGTACTGAAGTTTCTATGAAATCTTTAAATTAGATCCGGAGGCAGAAAATTAATTCCGATGTCCAAATAATTTTGCACACTCTTTGTCGACCTAATTACGGAACTATTTAGAACTGTGCCCAGTAAAAACAAATACTTTTTTTTTCTTCATACATCAGTGACCCACCCTAACCTACAGACTGTTTTTTTTATTCACCAGCCAAACTTTAGGGGTTAATTTCGAGGTCGTATTGATGAACTTTTACTGTTTATTTAAAAGTTTATCTCACTTGTCAATCTACTCTTAAGAACACATTCTCTCATATCTATGGCCTGTCTTGTTATTGCGGAAATGGTACAATATTTTAGTTACAGGTGTACCTAGTGAGAAATTACTTGCCTTCGGAAACGTTCGTAAACACATGCTGTTTCAGGCAGTGTCACCGAGTCTGACTGAAGTAGCATGACAGCTATTACTGTCAGTCTCAGTGAGATAGACTGAAACAGCATGACGTTGACGAACGTTTCCGAAGGCAAGTCATTTCTCACTACATCTGTACTACAGATTTTAAGTTCTATTTGTAGCAACTGTAGCCCCACGTTGGGCGCCATGATTTGTTTAGTTGAAAAGAACATCAAACTAGTCCATACAAACCATGTTTGTGCTTACAAACCAAACGAAGTAAAGCATTTTATAGATAGAACAAGGTTTCGGCCGAGTGTTCTAGTGCAATGGCGACACGGAACTAGCAAAACACGAGGTTCTTATCTCAATAGGCGCATTTTTTTGTAATTGTTTCAGAAACTATCGATGTAGTCCGCCTTCCCTATTTGAGTATCTCCAATTTCAATTTCGCTGGGATGGGAGCAACGGCGTCTGGGTGGGGGATTGCTGCACCAGGTACAATACAATATTATTTAATTTACACCAAACAAGTTGTAAAACTTTGTTAGTAAGTACCTAACGAGTGCTTAACGTAACTAATAGGTATACCTAGATATTTTTCTAGAAGGAACGAGAGATTGACAAAATTAAACATCAACATAATTGTTATCGATAAGTCTTGTTGTAGTCGATAAATAAATGTAATTAATAAATAATGCGCAATAACTTAGAGATAATCTACAAGAATGCAAACCATATTCAAAACGATACATTATTTTTCTTGTACCTTGTATTTTGTGCCAATTAAAAGAACAAAGACTAATATGAAACTCTCTAACGCTACAGGCAATAATTGAAATGCAGTATTAGATATTTAAAAATAAAGCGTAGGTGGGTTCTGTATTTCTTGGTTACGTGATTTTACGAAGTTAGTATATTTATGAGAATAGGGTGTACGCATCGATAACAATTATGTCGATGTTTGATTTAGTCAATCTCTCGTTCCTTCCTGCTAGAAAAATGGGCATTTCTCAGAGTGTAAATGGATATCTCATTCATCTGGTCACGTTTTTTTGGAAATGGCTGCATCTTTTGGTGCCATTTTCAGTCGTCAGATACAGCACCCGTCTCTCTATAAGACAACCAAAACCAACTTCAAATCATTCAGCCACTTCCAAAAAAACGTGACCAGATGAATGAGATGTCCCTTTACGCTCTGAGAAATACCCAAATATCTAGGTAGGAGTAGTAGTATAGGTAGTAATATAGGAGATAATCATCTAAAGAGCGAGCGATCTTTCCCAGAAAACTTAACTTAAAAAGATATTGATATATAAAATGCTGTAAAAATATTCCGATAAGAATGACTTATCGAAATACTATCCAGTATCTAAATTAACATTCGTTTACAACTAATGCTGAATAAACAGGGTGTTCGTTTCGATATGCGTTAAATTAGACAGGTTACTTGGGACATTAATAGAAGTTGTCTGGTATAAAGGCTTTTGGAAAATTCGATAAAAAAGATTTTTTTTTGTTTTCATACATAATAAATGAAATGGAAAGTGTGAGAGAACCTTAAGAATAAAATAAAAGTTAATCTCAGGTAACTGACGGCACATGTCAAAATAAGTACCATTAGAATGTAATAAAGGTTGCAATACACATGAGTGATAAAAAAATAAGTGTAATCATTGAATTACACTTATTTTTTTAATAACTCAATAACAGTAGTTTCTTAGAGAAATTAGTTATATTTGACCTAAATAAACTTTCCTTAAAGTTATAGCATATCAAGAAAAACACGCTGTACCTAGATCCTCAGGCTAACTGAGTAATGAGTATGTATTATTCCGGGATTACACCTGTGAGTTCTTACGTAAGTTGTAGGAACGAAACTATACAAAGGAATGATACGTGAATATCACTATCTCATTCCTTAGTAGGTATAGCTCCGTCCCATGGTGGTTTCTTGTATTTAACTTCAGGTGTGGTGTTCGTGTCACCAACTCTTCGAGAGAAGCTGATGACGGTGATGACGGATACGATGTGCAACATTCAGTACTTTAACCAGCTGCCTGATAACACGGTGTGTGGATTCCACGCGAGCGCCGGGACATGCAAGGTAAAGATAACCAATTGGAGCTCAGGAACCATGTCAAAGTGACGCTGTAAATCAGCTTGTAAGAGGTTGCTTACTACTTGTAATATTGACATGGTTCTACAGTGGCCTAATAGGGTTCCAATTGGCTGACAAGGAAGGGTACCCAACTGTCCGACTCCGATTTTATTCATTTTGATATATGTTATAGAGTAGGGGAGGTAGGGGAGGGAAGGGCAGTTGGGAGACATGGGCACCTCCTTTTTATTCTGATATGATCAAAGATTTTATTTTTTTCTTGATTTGGTAGTTTACTTTACCGACTGGCAACACTATTCATCCATAGACTATCTGTATTTTCTGTCAGTTGTGAAACACAAACACGTTTGAAGAATTGTTTGAAAAGATTCCGGCGGAGCGTCAATCGCGGGTAGACGTCTCGAGAGCGGTTAATTTGTAATTTTTGTATTTCTCGGTTAATTATCCTGTTCAGATCAGGGTTTTTGTGTTTTGTGGTGTCGGGTTTCGATGGTAAGTGGTGTTTTGTGTTTGTCCTGTGTGTAAAACTAATAAACAAAGTAGTTTTTTATTTTCTCACGAGTGCGGGTAGGACCCGCCATGGGAGATAACACTCCCGGACCCGGTGATCCGGGAGGGTTGAGAGAAAGTTTTCTGTTAACGCCCACGTCCCCCTGCGGCTTATGTTACGGTAGGAAGTGATACCGGAGAGGAAATGGAAGTTAGTAAAATGGCTAGGAAGGAAAGGAAAAAATTAAGAAATGCCAAAAAAAAAAAAATTGAAATCTTCCAGCCCTCACCGTTCAAGGTCATCCCGTTCTGAGTCTGAAAAGTCAGTTGAGGAAACCAAAGCTCATATATCCGTAAATAACTCATTTTCGGGATTACCAATGTCCGATTCTCAAGAAATACACGATACGGATCTCCCTCTAGGTCAAAAAATAAGTTCACAGCAACAACTAACTATTTCACAACAATTAGTAGATAATTCCTCACAGCAAGTCACTCCCCCCACTCCTTTACAGGGGTCCCCCTCCGGCATCATTGTCTCAAAATGTGCCAACTACTCCATCACTGGCCGCTACGAATAGGTTACAATACCGACTGAACGACCCCGGCCCATTTACAGTTCATGTCTCCTATGATAATGAATCTCCGGGAGCCACACTGCACCCAGTGACTTTCGGACAGTTCATTCATAGTCACCACAGAGAATTTCCAAATGTAGTCGACGGTTCGGTGAAAAGTGTAGGACGAAACAGAGTTACTCTTAATTTCCACTCTGCCCAAGATGGCAATAATTTCCTGATCTCGCCCACTATCAAGAACAAGAAATACAAAGCATTCATACCATCATTTAATGTTACAAGAGTTGGTATAGTTAAGGGAATCCCAACTGAGTGGTCTCCAGAGGATATTATTAATTTTGTTAAGGTCCCAACGGGTTGTGGACCAGTAATCAAATCTAGACGCCTTAATTTTAAGAAAACAAATTATCAAGATGGTACGTTCAAATGGGTTCCGTCAGAAACAGTACTTCTCACTTTTGACGGACAAGTGTTACCCCTCAAGAGTATTTGCCTGCTTAAACTCTTTCCAGGTAGATCGATACACTTTCCCAACAACACAATGCCACCAATGTTGTAGGTACGGGCATACGAAAAATACTTGTCGTTCTACCCCCCAGATGTTATCGATGTGGCGGCATGCATTTGGGCGAGAGGTGTGACGACGATAGCGAGATTCCCAGGTGTGTAAACTGCAAAGGGGAAACGGGACACTTCGCTACTAGCAAGTCTTGCCCGGAGTATGCTCGTCAATGTAGCATTAAAAAAACGATGGCGGAAACCAATATTTCTTATGCAGAGGCAGATAAAAGTCATCCGATATTAGGCAAATCATATGCCAACGCGGTCACAGCTGCGACTGTAAATAGCACGTCATATAAAAAAACTGTGTTCTTAAAACCTCGTGCATCCCCTCCC